>CAEGAE010061047.1:0-22329 GCA_903067095.1 Girardinus metallicus | reverse complement strand
TTTAAAATACTGTTGTTAGTTTATAAATCACTGAACGGTTTAGCACCACAATACATTAAAGATCTGCTGTTGTTGTATCAACCTTCTAGACCCCTCAGGTCTTCTGGTTCTGGTCTGCTCTGCATCCCCAGAACCAGAACCAAACGAGGAGAAGCAGCATTCAGCTTCTATGCACCACAAATCTGGAACAAACTTCCAGAAAACTGTGAAACAGCTGAAACACTGAGTGCCTTTAAATCTCGACTAAAAACCCACCTGTTTAGAGTTACATTTGAAACGTAATCAATTACGACTTTAACAGTTGCACTTGACATAATGTAATGCTTTTCATTGTTTTAATGTTTCAATATGGCACGATTCTGTGTTTTTGTGTTTGTTATGATGTAAAGCATTTTTAAATGCCCTGCTGCTGAAATGTGCTATACAAATAAAATTGGATTTGATTTGGTTTTTATGGTTACTGTCCTTTTGGATGAGGTTTTATTGTTGAGTTGCAGTTTTGCCCCTGCTTCCAAGACACATTTCTCCTATGGGAGACTAATAAAAAATGAAAGTAACAGAGCAACTCCAACATGCTGACACCATTACAGACAGTGAATGATTAAATGTGGTTCTCCAGAGAGATCTATGATGTTGGGAACTGATGTTGGAGGGAAAGTCCTGCTTCATAATCTCTGAATTGTTGAGGTGCTCCTACACGGTTTTCTACAAGCAACTTGATCCAACCTACAGCACAACACTGTTGTCTTATTTTTGCCAAATTTACATGGAAGTGACCAACGCATTAGTTAAGAGTTTGACATACAGTCTGGTGCTGCATAAGTCAGAGCCTGATCCACTAACGACTCACCTGCTGCACCTCCTGAGCCGAAGAGCCTTTGATCGATTCTCAAGCAGTCTGCTATGAATGGAAATGTAGCCACTATAACCTTACCGCAGGCTAAATGTTAATTAGTGGTTTTCATTTTACATCTTAAGTCTTAACGGTGAAATTTCTTGGGGATCCAGAATGTGCTCATTGGAACAAGAGTGCATGCAGATAAATCCGTTATTCTATTAGATTATTCATGAAGATGGCCATGAAATTGAACCCGTTCTGCACCAGACCTTGTCAACATTATCATTTAATGATGTAGGGGCTCTCATGAGTGGAAGTTTTTGAGCTGGATGTACTGATGGTACATTTATAGTAAACACTGGCCTCTGATCCAGCCACACACACCTGTGTGTTGTGTTTCTACACATCACATGGCTTTCTGTGTTTTAATGCAGTATTTCTTTTAAACAGAGAGAAAACTGCAACATTGCTTGCTTTTAAAGCAGAAGATGAAAATGTGATGTGTTTAATATGCATTAAATATGCTCATTTGAGAGCTTTAAGTAATACATTCACCATGCTCTTTTTAGGTGCATTTGGAGCTCACAGAACAACTTTTATTCAATGGCACTAGACGCATTAAAGCCCATTTTCATTAAAGATGGATGTCGTGGCTATGACTAGTTTTCATAAGAGACGAAGGACATTGTTTGCAATTTCAGACTGCCCTTTAACACCCACCAAGTGATGAAAATAGGCGTATCTCATCAATCCCTATGACGCAGATTTATGGAATAGATTCTGATCTTGCATTAGGAGCCAAATAAAAATGCCTCACAAGATAAACATGTCTTTTTATATTGAGCATTGTAAAAAGCAGATATTGTTCTGCAGACATAATCTCTTCCCCAGGCAAGACCTAGACATCATGTAGTCATTTCTTTTGTTTTCCCATCCTGTTTTTCTGCAGGATTGTGCATCAGCCATGTAGTCATTATTTATGAAACCTGTTGGAGAGGAGGAGATGGCCAGAAGGTGAAGCATGAAACTTTACTGTTTATGAAGGAAACACAGCTTTTAAAACAGCCACTGGTGTTGGTTTAGGTGAATTTGAATTTTGTTTCTGGCAGACCAATAGTTATTTCTGACAGTAATAGGTAATCCTATTAGGTAATTTAACACACACCAATTTATGTTTTATGTTTGAATATAAAAACACAAGGTAAATAATTTAATGATGCTGTGACAGAGCTAAATTAGTCTCTTTGTAAACATGTATTCCTTTGCAATAATGCAGCAGAACAACAATCGGTAATCTACACATTGGTTTTCTTATCCACTGAGTTAACATGATGATTAACCTGATTAATCATCAGCTTAATCATCAATTAACCTGATGATTAATGCGCATCTCAGCTGGAGAGCACATTCAATGATCTGTCCGTTTAAAGAGGCGGAGCAATTCGACATATTGGCTATATTTTGCCATTGGAATGTTCACATTTTTTTTGTGATAAATTATTAAAACAGATGTACAGTGAGAGAATAGAATAAAGAACAATAATAAAAAAAAAACAATATAAAGAAAATACGGCAAATGGTCCAGAGTACAAACCTGACATGTCATGTATGATCAACCACTGCTTTGTTCTACATCATAGATACATACTGTATACAGTGTCTTGTAGAAGTTTGTACCTTGTAACATGACTACCAGTTTTAATAGATTTTATTAGGATTTTACATGTTGGTACAACACTGAAGCATCACACATTATTGTGAAAGTGAAAAGAAAATGATTTATGGTTTTCAGTGTGATAAACATTTGTTTACCCCAGCTGCTAGTCTTGAGGTTTGTCTGTACCACCTTTACACATATAGAGAAATTCTTCTTCTCACTAAAAAAATCTCAAATTAGGTTTGGACTAAGCCAGTACTTTCAGTACAGTACTTACCTATTACAGTAATGAGGTGTTAGTGGAGTGCGCAAGAGGCAGGGGAACTTTTTTGTCTTTTTATGCTTGACCATAATCAATTCTCCAGTCACTAGGTGGCAGCGGTGAACAGTCTGCCTGTTAAATCCAGTAGAACAAGTACACTGGAAGGAAGAATACACAGCTGACAGAGTAGAACTGGAGGAGTTTGTGACATTGAAAAGAAAAATGGCTGCAGAGGCAAGTAATGAGAGAATAGAGGAGAATAATATAGCATATACTTTATTGATTGAATTAGAGCAAGACCAACAGATTTTCAGTTTTAGTAAAAAAAAATAATATTACAAGAAAAGTCACAATATGAGCAGAATAAACAAAATATTATCAGAAGAAGCCTGTAAAACTATTGAATAAAAGTTGTTTTATAAGAAAAAAGCTAAAATAGTTATTAAGATCTCAAGTGACTAGCACAGAAAGTCTGGGTGGTTCTTTCTTTGAAATTGATTCAGTCATTTGCAAACTAGGGCTGCGCAGTTGGTAGAGTTGTTGCCTTGCAGCAAGAAGGTTCTGGGTTCAATTCCCGGCCCGGGGTCTTTCTACATGGAGTTTGCATGTTCTCCCTGTGCATGCGTGGGTTCTCTCTGGGTACTCTCCAAAATCATGACTGTCAGGTTAATTGGCCTCTCCAAATTGTCCCTAGGTGTGAGTGTGTGTGTGCATGGTTGTGTGTCTCTGTGTTGCCCTGCAACAGACTGGTGACCTGTCCAGGGTGTACCCCGCCTCTCACCCGGAACGCTTGCTGGACATAGGCACCAGCACCTCCCAACCCCTTTAAGGGACAAGGGTGAACAGAAAATGGATGGATGGATTTTCAAAATAATTTCAAACTCCTGCTTTTGATAATTTAATGCTGATGTGTTCAAAAAATTCCTGTTAAATGAGGATGATAAAACATTCCTCATTTTAACAGTTTTGTGTAATATTTCTTACAAAATGACTATAGTCTTGTAATAAAATACCCTCTTTATTTGGCCCTAATCATTGTATGTCTTGACTGTTGCGCACAGAAAAAAACCAGGAAATACGACGAAGCCTGCATTACCCTCTGGGTTTACTGTGAATGCAAAATGTCCATAAGATACTTTATGATCCCTAGCAAGGGTTTGATAGAAGATCATTTAGAAGCCCTGGACTAGGCCATTCTAACACGTTGATCTAAACCACTGTAGCTCAGACTTTATGTTTAGACAGATGCAAGCATGTTTATATGCCTCTCTTGCTCACACTCCTTGCTGTTGTACCTTGCTACTCTCCCTGTTTCTTCTCTGTGGTCCCTGTTGGCTTTTTACTTGGATTTATGATTTTTCATCTGCTATGGCTCCCCGTGAAGTTAAATACTGTGGGGTTGAATGCTGGAACAAAAGATCTAGGCTGATAAGCTAACAAGTTGCAAGTGTTAGGGGAGACAGCAGAAGGCCGACTGAAGAGAGAGAGAGAATATCACTGGCGAGAGTACACAAGAGACTAAGAAAGAATAACTAAATCTAATAAACAGAATTAAATTATGGTAACACGGAATAACTAGAGATAAGAAATAAACATAATTAACTAGAAAAACTAAGAAAGAGTGAACTAAAGTAAAACAGAAACAAGACACAGAAAGAGACTATATGGAACACACAATAATCAAACCTCAAAAACAATTAAAAACAACCCTGGACATTGAGATGATATTTTTATGTAAAGTGGAGATAATGTGTGCTGATAGGACTCAGTTATAAAACCCCATAGAGCTTTTCCATCAGAAAAATGTCTCATTATTTGAGAATGGGAGCCGTGTAGTTCATGACTCACCTTGTTAATAACAGAACACACAAATCCATACTGTGACACTGAGCCTTGTTCATAATAAAGCCATGCTTTAGTAACAATGTGGAATGTCTCCGGCAATTAGATCCTTTGAGAAAAGGGAAAGCCATGGAAAGAGAAGGGAGGCGGGTAAATTAGGATGGATTGAGGTGATGAGGATGAAAAGCCCCCAGTGACAAGCAGCCGATCTCAACTGCTTCATAACAAATCCTCCTTAAGCATGCCTTTGATGGCCACTTTGTTTTTGGAGGATTGATGAACCAAATCAAATGGCAGTGACCTTTACGCCAAGTTTAGACAATGGAAGAAAGATCAATATCAGAAAGAATTTGGAAATTACAGTGTATAAATTTATTCACCATGTTTCTTTTTTTAAGGGACAGAGAATCAAAGGTAAAGACAAAATCTATCTTTTTAAATAAGATTAAAAGAGATGCACATTTTCCATCTTCTCAAGAAGTGGACTTGAGAAATAAAACATAGCCGATTTCTGATTTGTTAGAAATCAATTGTAATATGTTTTTTTTCCAGCAAAAAGTTTTTTTTTTGTTTGTATGTTTTTTAGCCGTTTGCGTAATGGCTTCTGTACGAATTGGACCCAGAATAAAGACCACAAGTAGGATCCTCTATGGTGAGTTGGACCTCAGCAAGCTTAAGGGGGTTATACCAGATGAGGATTGCAGTGTGACATATGACCAATCTTCAATTGTGAGACCACCACAATTGCGTGCTTTTACCACAAGGTGAAAAGAGGTTGCCATGATGAAAATAAATTATGAATTAACTCAATCATTTATTCTGATCTACATATTTCTGTGCAGTTTACACATATTGAAAATCAAAATGAATAGTGTCATATGATTTTTTTGGGGGGCAGGGGGAGGGGGGTTGAACTTTAAGGAATTCAGGAATTCATTATTGGTTTTCTAGTTGTCTTTAAGAAAAGCTGAGAAAGTGAAATATAAAAAGTGACATTGGTGGTGCCGTGGACAAAGAGTTCATCTGAAAAGACTGCTTCAAATGAATTTCTGTCCAAGACCCCGTGTCACTGGGATGACTCTGAATGCAGAGTATGGTTTGAGGCACTTGAGATAAAGTTAGAAATCTCTGCAGAAAGTCCTCCACTCATATCCATCCTACATGAAAACAAAGGGGAGGTCGGAGGCCTTCTTTGAGAACTAGAAAAAATGTTTGTCTAGACATACGATGCTGAAGCTGGAGATCAGTATTCACCTGAAGCTTTCCTCAACCATCAAATCTTGACAGCAGGCAACTAAGATTCCTTTTTACCCTTTAAGCAGAGTGAAAAAGCCCTGTATACATTCTTGTTCACCTTTTTTCTTCCTAAAGGACACTCTCATTTGGAGCTTCCAACAGATGCAGCGCAGTATGCTGGTAGTCATTATAATTAGGCTAATATTTTCTGTCTGTTCTTTTAAACTGCAGATTTTTTTCTGTTGTGCCCAGAAGAGAAGAAAAGTTCTCCTGAGTCTGATTTTAATGCAGTTTCTGCCTCCTGTATTGTATCAGCAGCACCAACCTTAACTCCTGCCAACTCCCTGCAGGTTGTGTCAGGCATTTATATGGAAATCTTCACTGTAAGAGACAGCAAAGAGATGGAGACCCACCTCATTAATGCTGGAAGCTCAGTGGTGGAGATCTTTAAAAGTGAGACTAACGAATCCTCAAATATTGAAAACAAAGAGTTAAAAAAAAAAAGAGGTTTCAAGGGTAAATCTGCTCCTCTCAAAAATACCCCTCAGGCTAGTTTTACATGTAGAGAATAGTGGCTGACTGAGGAGACTGCAAGAGAATGGCTAAATTTCAATGTGAGGAATAACCTGCCATGTAGCCAATGTAAGAATATTTCAATCTAAATTTTCAGAATTGTAACAAAACCTTCTTTTCTCAGCAGAATTTGTAGATTTAATTTACTCTCTTTGGCTTCCTGACCCCAATTAGCTGCTTTCCATTAGCCTTATTATTCTGCAATGTAACATTTTGAAAATAATTTTGCTGAATAGAAACATATCAATTTAACAAAAAAATTTTTACCGCTAGGATGAAGTGATTTTTTTTGGCCATGTCCAAATTTCACAAAACTGCAATTCAATCACTTTTTCACATCACACGAGTCACATGATCGCCCACTGGACGTTGCCACTGGTGCAAACCACGAAGAAGATAACAGGAAGTAGCTGGAGAATGATTGTGTGGCATGTATTTTAATGACTTGTCCTGTGAACAAACTTATTCATGTGCAATTTTAATTGCATTTCTTATTTAATGGAAACACCTCAATTGCAAATTTGTGTTTATTCAAAATTAGTGGAATATTCACAAAGTTTTGCACACATTTGTAAAGGAAATGCAGCTACTGAAACTCCCTCCTAGTTAAGGAGCGTTTCCTGCCAAGACCAGATGAGATGGATTGAGCTTGCTTTCCATCCATTCATTCATTTATCCATTATCTAACATGTTTATACTTGAAGGATCACAAGGGGTGTTGGTGCCTATTTCCAGCAGTCGCCCGTAGACTGAGGCGGGGCACACACTGGGGAGGTCACCAGTCCATCACAAGGCATCACAGAGACAGACAGGACAAACAACCATGCACACACTTATTCACTTAGAATTTAGAGAGACCAAGTAACCTAACAGTCATGTTTCCGGACTGTGGGAGGAAGCCAGAGTACCCGGAGAGAACCCGCCATGCACAGGGAGAACATTCAAACTCCATTCAGAAAGCCCCCCGGCCTGGAATCGAACCCAGGACCTTCTTGCTGCCAGGCAACAGAGCTACCACTGATGCGGATCAAAAAAGGTAACTCTGGCCTACCTACAAACCCTGTCTCAGTTTGGTTGAAGTGAACTGTGGTGCGCTGGGTCTTGGTGCAGTGCCACTACAGGTGAGAGGTGGGGGCTCAGGTTGCTCAAAAGGTCTGGTTCAGTACAGTGTGAAAGCAAAACCCAACTGAAAATATAACAAATGTTGCAATTTTGGTCCCCAATCAAACCAAGTCTACCAGGCTATCAGGTGCGAAAACACCCTCAGTGTTGTGTCTAACAATTTTGCTCATCTGATGCTTATGTCATTTTGTCATGTTTTTCTTTTAATACTTATTAACATTTACACAAATTTTTAAACTGATGTGTTGTCTTCCTGCTGACAGAACTTCTCGCTTTGGCCAACAGAGTCCCACAGAGGTCTCAAAGCAGCTGGTGAGCTATATTTTTAGATGTCTCTCTGCTTCAGCACAACCTGGCTCCAATATGAGCTCATTAGCAGAGCTCTGTGGAGCTTGATTGCAGTTTTGTCATTTAATTCAAGCATATTAGACAAGGAACACAACTAAAAGTTTCAGGACTCTGTCCCTCGAGGACTGTAGTTTGAGACCACTGGTGTATCATGTATGAGCTCTCATATCCTGTGCAGGATATTAATAAACCTAACTGAGTTATTTTTACCTTGACAGTGTTTGGCAGTTATTTTTTCCACAATAAGCTCCCTCTGGTCTTTTCTGTACATCTCCATCAATATCTGAAGAGTACTTCAGAAGCATCTGAAGTACTCTTTCTTGGCATGAAACCTTATTGCTATTCACAAATACTCACTATGTTGGAAGAAAGAATAAGGTGAAAAACTGGGGGCCGTGAAGGATACACCGGACCCATCCTTCAAATCTGGGGAAAAGGACGACGCATTTGGAGGCCGCATGTGAAGGAGTCTTTGAATTCGGATAGGCCTTGTCGCCACGCTATAACGTAATCAGCCTACAAATCCGTCCTTCGAAGGATGCAGACCCTGAATTCGGACACAGCTGCTGTCAGGTATGGTTAGCAGCTAAAGCTAAACTTTACCTTAGCATTCATGACTGACGGTACATTGTATATATATGAATGTACAGTAAGCCAGCCGACTTCTGAATGAGGCTTTCAGTGAAAGGAAAAGTAACTTACAGCTGCACATAAATCCTAAAGAACCAGTCAGAATTCACCTGGCTATTGCTATTTGATTTTCATTAAATTTAATTTTTACTTCACTTATATAAATTACTGTCGCTCTTAGATGTTCAAGTGTAATTTCAAGAGGGAGTTTAATTCCCAGACAGTTGCAGGGACATGAACCACTCATGAATCTGACTTTTGCACACTGTTAATTTTCTGACCAAGACATTTGCAGAAGGCCTTCGCCATGACATTAAACCAAGCTAAAATATTCTTTTATTCTTCAGATGATGTACCAGTTCATCACAGGGCATCACAGAAACAAAAGGATCAAACAGCTATGCAAATTTTCATGCCTCAGGACAATTTAAGACATAAAAATGGACCTAACAGTCATGTTTTGGACCGTCGGAGGAAGTTGGAGTACCTGGAGATGGTACAAACCTGCAAACCTGTTCTCTTCATTGTTCTCTTCATATTTGCACGAAGAGAACAAACAGCATGCAGAAAGAGCTAAAAGAGGCCAGGCAAACTCTGCACTTTCCTGCTCCAAGACTAACACTGGTACCACCATACAGTAATTCAGACAGTTCACTTTAATTATGATTAAATGATATATTTGTTGACATGACTTGTTTAAGACTCAATATTTTAACAAAACTATAAAAAAATAAACACAGTTACGCATAAATATAAATTATTAACAATCAATTCAGTTCAAGATCAACATTGAACCTGAATTTAGTCAGAACCAGGTGAGTTATGAAAGTACGCTAATGAGATCATTGAGAGCAATGCAGGAAGGAGAATAAAAGTAAGTTAATTAACTAATCATTTGAATACTGACGAAATTTTTTCAATATTCAAAACAACATAGAAATATTTATTTATTTTTTTGCATCACTCAGCAGTAAACAGAATTGTTTTCCATTTCTGAAATTATTTAGATTTTATTATGTTCTAAAGATTAAAAAAGTAGAAAGGCAACAGAGATGGGAGGATTAATCCAAAATATCGATGTCATCATTGTCAAGTCAGTATCAGTATCAGATCGATTCTTTAGCTTTAGATTTCCTCTTGAATTTTTCATATCTTTGTATTGTTTCACAGCTCTACCTCACAATATATATTTATTGTAATTTACTCTCAAATGATCATTCTTACACTTTATGTTATTAAAGTTTTTTATAAACACCTAAACTTTGTCCAAATTCTGTCCCAGGTTTAACAAAAGTAATTCAAAGGAAATAACAGAGAAATCATACAAAAATACCTAACCGTCAGAAGTATGATGACATCAAAGTTCAATAATAAAAAGTATTTGTACTGGTTGGTATCTGCGATACTGGCCATGTATTTATTTGGAATCAAATTGATACCAAAACTTGCAACATCGCACACAGACACTGCACCTCTGATGGTCAGTGCTTGGATAAATACATTTCACAACAAAATAACGATTTGAAACTAGTCAATATCAATGTTTAATATTTTGATTGAGCCCATATTTGCAGTAAAGAAAACATCACTTTGGTTCCTGTTCCAGTCCTAGTAAAGTATATCCAGAAGGCTCTGGGACAAAACAAGGTCAGTCAACAAATCAAGGCCACTAAATGCATATGTCATGAAAGAGCTCATGAAGAGGCAACAATATCAGTTCCATTTAATATGTCCAGAGGGTAAAAGAAGAGCTGGAAAACCAACACCGCTCACACACTCCCAATATCAGCCCAACTCTCACTTTGGCTGTTAAGTTCACGTCTTAACCTGGAGTCATGGCTTTTTAAGATCCAATGTGAACATCCTACACACTACCTACTTTATTTACAATATGCATGTGGCTATATGTGTGTGTTTATAGACTGTGTTTACCGTCTGTGGATATGTAAATACAAAGAACCAATCCATGCAACAAATGGCGATAGATTTGTTTTATAATAGGTATGAAATACAATGCTAACCCTTAATGAGGTTGGTTTTATTAAGCTTCCCTTCTAAAACTTGTCAAATATCTCTGTCTAACTGCATTATTTCCTACTAATTTAGGGCGGGTGAAAGTGATACACCAAGACACACTGAGAAATTAGCATTTAATGCATCGGTTTTGCGAACTGTGGAGGTTGTAGCAATAATTATCAGTCTTTCCACTGCAGAGAGAATTAAGTTAATAATAACACTCATTTGTCTAACAAACTGCCCACAGAAACAATTTAATCTCTCTACTTTTCATCCAACAAATAGAACAAAAACACCATATTTCCTCATATTATGCAGTATGTAACTTTTATTTAAATATATATGTATATATTTTACATATTTGTTAAAATTATGATTATGTCATGACAGTATAAGAGATAATCTGTGGAAAGATCTAGCTTCTCTGCCTTCACCCGGTGCTCCCATAGTAACTGTAGAAACGTACCTTTCAGTGAAAAACAACCAATCAGAGCCAGGAGGAGGGTTTTACTGTTGTCAATCACTCTTGTGCTCAGCTCTTCACTTGCTCTTTCCTAAGCGGGAGGTGGATAAATGGTTTTTCCAATTCCACCACAAACTTACTGATTGACACTGCTAAGAAATTCTTGGCTCTGATTGTTTTTTTTTTTAGTGGGAGTGGTCCATTTTTACATAGGTAGCAGAGGGAGGAGTTCTATTTTTTTCACAGATTATCTGTCTAAAACCAAACTGGTACAACTTAGTGACAGTTTTAATAAATATGGAAAAACTTATTTTTGAAAACTTTACTTTCCTTAGCTTTAACATTATTACCACAATATAATAAATGTAAAAATTAGCAAATCTGTTCATAGTACTAAATCAAATGAAGCTGTTTTTAGACTGAGTTTATGCTTTCTCACTATTTTGCATTGCTTACAGACATTTTAATGGACCTTGCAAAATTTTAATTGAAAATAAATACTTAGACCTCCTTTTAAGACCAAATAGTTTTACTTGGTCCAAACAAAGAGAAAGTCCTTAAGTCTAAATCCTGGTTTCAATGTCCAAATTACTAAACTCCTTCCCTACTAACTCTCCCCTCAGAGTTCAGTACTTAACTAACTCTCCATTCAACAGGTACTGGGATTCTAAACCTGCTGAGTCTTGCGCTGATCAGGATCTCTAGGAAATCTATTTAGTTGGTTTATGGAGGAACTGAGTAGCCAGGCGGTCAAATAGGATTCATAGACCACACCCATTAACTGTTGTTCTCCCTCTATTTTGCAACTTGCTCTAGAATCTGACCAGGTGTTGTTTAGTGACTCGAATGGAGCCACTACTATTCAAAGTGCTCATACTTTCTTTTTTAATCATAATGCATGGAAATTATTGGATGGTCTCAGCTATGTTCGACAACAGCCATCCCCAGAAGAAACATGTGCTAAGGTCTAAATAAGGTTAATGTGTTCAAACTCCTGGATTGCACAATGACATTCAATAAATTAGAATAAGCGTTCTGATGAGGGTTATTTCCCAGGTTAGAAGTTTCTTTTTTAAAATTGCACCCTTTAAACAGGCGTTAAATGTAGTTTTTATTAAGCCCACATTTCTAGATTAAAATTCTTGTATTGATCTGCAGTAATATTTAATTTAAATAGTGTCTTCATTAGCTGTAAGCAGAATATCATCAAATGAACAGAAATAAAGGTTGGAACAGGCCTGGATGGAGAGAAGTTTGTGTTTAATTGAGCTTTGTAATGTTTGCCGCTCATTGAATTTCAGAGTTACTGAAATTAATTAATTTCCAATAATTTTCTGAAATATTGAATATGACTGTAGTTGTTAGCACTGCTGCTCAGCAGTATGAAAGTCATCTGTTGGACATGGCTTGTTCTGTCAGTGCATGCGTGGGTTGACTGCAAGCGCTCTGGCTTCCTCCCACAGCACAGACTCATACATGGTTGCCCGACTGGACCCTCTAAATTGCCCATAGGTCTGTATGCATGTTTGGGTGTAGGTGTGTGTTTGCGTGCATACATAGTTGTTTGTCCTGTGTGTCTTTGCTGACCTGCACTGGAAAATGGATAAATGTATATAAATCAAAAAAGTCTTAGTACTTTTACTGAGATCAAGAATGCAGATTAAACTCCTCTTATAGAAGTTATTTGGTGCTCTATCAAAAACAAAGTAGCGACTTAACATATCTAAACTCAGCAAGGAAACACTGAAGTAAAACCACAACAGTGTGTGTTCCATTAATCATAGAATTGTGCAAATTGAAAATACAAAAATATATTGGATTAATGGAAACCAGGCAATTTCGAAAAAAACTCTTTCTTGATATAAAGTCTTTGCAGTAGGATGAAATGGTTTTTCAGCTGTATTGAAATAGATGTGTTTTCAAAACTGCAATGGAAACACTGTTCGCATCACACCAGTCACATTGTCAACACCAGGATGTTACTACTGGCAGAAGCGATGAAGAAGAGGACAGGAAGTGGTAGGAAGATGATTATTTTTTTCCAGACAATGTGCAGCTGGCTCCACCAGCTCTCTCACAGCATCACACAGTTCATAAAGTTCATAATCTTGTGAACACAATTATTCATGTGTAAACTTAATTTAATTCCTTATTTGACGGAAACGCCGTAATTTCAAAATTGCAGAATAGCAGAATATCGAAATGGACTTGCGCATATTTGCAATGTAAATGCAGCTAGTAACACATGTTGGTTCCCAATGCTCTTTTGATTTTGAAGGGTTTGCTGTTTGTTTTAATTGAATTTAGCCCTTGTGCTTCATAGTGGGTCAAAAGTCCAGCAAACAACCAGCAGCCAATTCCACCGTGTCTCACTGCCGTACATTAAGCTTTTATTAGATTCCGCAGGCGCAGTCTTTACCTGGAATGAGAAGAGACTTCACTGATACATACTATTACTCACCATTTTTACAAAAAAGAGAAAAAAAAAAACAAACAAATGGAAACCATAAGTCAACTGAAATTTATTCCACCAAGACAAACTGCATCACCCAAGACAGTCCTGTCTGCTTTTTAATTTGAGTTTGAAGGCTGTTGTTTGCTCATGCTGTTTCATCACACAGTACCTACATTTCCACACACTCCTCTGTTCTGAATCTACATGCTGGTTTCTGACACGCTCCATTTCTTCTCCCAAACCAGGACTTTACTCACTAATTAGACTTGCCAGTACGCACACACATTAGAAACATTGCATGTGTTATTCAGAAACTTGGCACACGTCTGTTGAACATCAACTGGCTCATCTGTGCTGCTGGAACAGCAGCGGCTTGCATGATGAAAATGTGCAATATCCGAGCACCACCTGACGCATTATGTGAAAACACAGTATGGAGGACCATTAATGCTGATGGCTGCACTCTGTCTGAGCAGGCGGAACCTCTTATGAGAAGAATATAAAGAAGGGGGAAGAGGGTGCGTAGGGAATGAGATAACAAACTTTCTCTTTGCAATGAATACTCTGAGCTAAAACCACCACAGTTCAGTTCAATTTATTTTTTTTCATGCCACTTTTGTTGTGGAAAAGAGGGAAAGGAGGGAAAGAAATTTGCATTCTACCTAAAATACTTGTAGCCGACTCATCTCAACTAGTTTTTATCATATAAAATTCTATTCAAATTCATATTTAGATTGTATTCCCACCCGCCTATTCAAATACATTTTTCACACCAATGGTTCATTCATTTTTATGAATATGTTTCTATCACAGGTTTGTTCTTATGGGAGGTGCAGCCTCTATAAGGTAAAACTTCTCCCAAATGTTCTATCAAAGGAAAAGGGAATATGAGTCACCTAGAGACAAGCATGAAGTTAACCCCGCTCCACAAAAGAAGGAGAAAATAATTATTTGTTTCCCATTTGTCTTCAAGTTTGCTTCTTTTCTTGGTATTCACACAATCCATCTGACTCTAAGGAAACAAATTTCTCCAGATGTATCAAAATTAAACTTAAAACTGCTGGGTTACAAACAGCCCCTCTTGGGTTAATTCACTCGCCCAGTCAAATATGGACATATTTAGCTCTTGTAAGGCCAAAATAAATCAAAGCCTGGCAGAATCAGGTTCAAATGGTTTATTTTAATGTTTCTTTTGACTATAGGTTCCTTAAGTCTTGTCACAAATTGATAGTTGCTAGAAAGTGAACCCCTGCCCATCGACACACTGAGCCCTGGACTTTCCCCACAAATGATGCACACTAAAAGCCAGTCTTGAGCACCAGTAACTCTTTATTTCAAATACAATATTTCATCTCTAAATATAATTTCAACCTGTGTGGCAAACAAATTACCCACAGTTTATAGTTCTCTGCTCAGCATGGGAGCCATTAGTGCCATTTTTACAATTAAACACTTTTCCTGCAATCTCCTAGTCATAATTTGTGCTGCAATCATCCACTAAAAATCATGCGGACATACACTCAGAGTGACCAATTAACCTGCAGCTACCATGTGCCATGCTAAAGCCGAACCTTTTTAAGTTTAAGGATATATTGTTTAAAAAAATATTTATCTACTAAGAAAGAGAAAAAAAAGAGCTGTTGATTTGTTTTTTCACTCTTTATCATGATACTTGAAATAATCCATCACCTGCACATTAACAGTCTTATCTTTTGTTGTGGGTTCCATGGTGAAGCCATCACTGGGTGGTAGAACAACCACCACTGGGTTAGGGTTAGGGTTGGAAGGATCTTTTTTCTTTCTTTTAACCTTTGTTCCATCAAAGCAAAAAACCATTGTGAATAATAGTTCTTAAAAATGGCTCTGAAACCTTTTTCAGGCTGATAGATAAACATGAAGGGTTGAGGATTACCTTTCACATATAACTATGTGGACCACATATAACTAAAACAATTATTTGAACAACAGTTTGATATATTTACTGAGGTTTTCTGATCAAAAAAATCTGAATTAAACTTAAGTGTAGTGAAAAATCAAAACAGAAGAAACTTCTAAGGAGTGTCATGAAAACTGTATCTAAGCACTCTTAGTCCCTAAATGCATTTATAAATTGTATGACAAAAATACTTATTGTGTTTTTGCTGTTAGATATTAAAATACTTAGCAATTGTGAATTTGAACATTGCACTTTATTAGTGTAAATTTAGATATGATGCTAATTAGCCCCACTAGGCATTCAAGTAATGAAACAGACTGTTGAATCCTAACACGTTGATTATTTAACTAATGCTGCTAATACTCAAACAAACTAAGTAAAAAAAAATGTTTTTGAACAACCATTGCTTTTTCATCATTACAGTTTGTCAAAAACAGATAAATACTGTAAATGTTATTGGTTGTTAGCTTGCAGTGATTCCAGTACAGCTAAATATTGAAAAATTCCTTTACTGTACTTCACTAGAAGCATTTATTCCCTGATTCATTATAGAAATAAAATAGAGCGTATGGAACCATCAGATTCATAAAGTGGTAAGATATTCCTCTGTAATAACATTCTCCCCCACATGAGTGCAAATACTCACAGCGCTGCAGCTCTATCGGACTTTCCTGTGCATAACACTCAACAAACATTCATCTTCATGAAGAAAAAAAAAAATCAGCTACAGCAGTACAATTCTGCTCAAATGGTCGAGGCATTAAAATATAATTAGTCATCACCAATTTAATTGGGAGGCAGAAAAGACAAAGCGAAGCAGCGAACAGAGAGGATGGAGCGAGCGACAGGGACCGATAGAACCTCTGATGAGCCTGGCAGGCTGCAGAAATGTGTATCTGTGGAGAGACATAAAAATCAGATGAATCTGGTAACATCTCAGGAAAATGAGGCAGAACATCATCACAGCAGCTCTAATGTCACAAAACAGTGACATCAACCCAAGGTTTTACTCCAGGAAGAGGGAATTTCAGTCACCTAGAGACAAGCATGATGTAAAAAAAAAAAACCCTGAAAAAAATTTATTGTTTTTTTTCCCCATTTGTCTTCAAGTTTGCTTCGTTTTTTGGTATTCACACATTCCTTTTGAGTTGTTAATTGGAGGCAAATCCCTCCTCTAAAGAAACAAACAGGTCTCCTTGGGAGCCATAAAACCGACCAAGGTCCCCACACGTTGGAGGAAAATCAACACCCTTTTGCAAAAGGCTGCCTGACAGCTATTTGTATTCTCTTTCTTTTTCGAAAGACAAGGTAAGTCTGAGAATGACTAATTCTGGGTAGGCTGCAAAAACAGCAGTGATGTAAAGCGTGGGCACCATGTTCATGGGTTTGTTTGGACTATTGCAGCCATAATGAAAGACATGAAAATGTGTTGCAGGTTGAATCAATTGAACGTCTTTGACAAACTGTGGCAGATACAATGACATCCAGATGAAGCCATTATCTGACAAAATACAGTTTCCCCAGCAGACTTCCAGATAAATTCTTTTAGAAATGAAAAGAAAAGCAAAGAGTCGTCAGAAACAAACGTACAGATGCTGTTAGAGGCGGGGTACACCCTGGACAGGTCACCAGTCTGTCGCAGGATCCTGATCATGTTTAATTTAAATAAATGATCTAAATGTATTTTTTTATTTACAAGACTTTTTTATTGGTAGTATCTCTTCCATGCTGTAAAACTCTTTTTTCCCCAGATTAATAGTGTTGATCATAATGATAATACAGGAGAAGTAAATAAACCAGACCTTCCACTCTTTCATAGTGAACAGTTACTAAACATAGTAAACATTTTTACAAAACATAGGTTAAACTGAAAGCGCAGTCCAGTACATCTCTTCCGAAAAGAAATTATTGACATTATTGAGTAAGTGTGTGCACATTTATTGAATTATAACAATACACTAAAGTTACTTGCCTTGCCTGTCTGACATTAAATCAGAATTTTCCTGTTTTCATTTGGTTAAGACGACAATTTCTTTTTTGTTCGATAATAGCAGTCTTGCCTCAAACTCAGAAGTTTGCATACACTAAAATGACTTTGCCTTTGCAGAGTTTGGTAAAAACCCAGGTTAGGATGCAAAACATTCCAATTAAATAAAGGCTCACCTGAGGTTGCAGGATAAGGCGGCGCCACAAACATGCTACTTCTTTTTGCGACCAAAAATACCAGTAAGAGAACTTATTTTTGATTCAACCAATTACACATAAGTACAAGCACCATTGGTGTTGACCCAAGAAAAAAAAAGCTAAATATTTGGATGAAGCAAATAAATATGAATCATCATTCACAGTAAACTGAGTCTTGTACCAAGATGCCTCTCAATGTGGAAGAAGTTGTTACTTGCTACTATGTTTATCTATAATGATCCGTGACTAGCGGAGGGAAAAGGAGATACTTGCAAGTTTGAGAATGTCATCCCAACTATGTAGAAGGTGGCAGCATCATGCTGAGGGGGTATTTTACTGCAGGAGGGTCTGCTGCTCATCACAGATGGAACTTTATGTGGAAATATTTCAAGACCTCAGCCAGGAAGTTAAAACCGTGTCCTCTAAATGGAGAGCGACTTTAAACAGAAAAGTTCATTTCAAAGTGGCATAAGAACAGCAAAGTTAACATTTTGGAGTGGTCATCACGAAGCCTTAATCTCACCACCTTTTTGGGCAGATCTGAAAAGATATGTATACAAACCTGACTCAGTTGACAGTCAGAAGGAAGCTCAAGTTAAAGTTGTTACACAACATGTTTGACCCACGTCAAGGGGATAATGTAAAGAAAAAAAAATGAAAAAAATCTCCCATTACTCTGGATTTTAGCAAATGGAAAAAATCCTAACTGACTCTCAGAAAAATTAAGTGTCATAAAGACCTTAATTAGACAACACTATTTACACCTATTGGGGACATTTGATGTCCCCAATAGGTGTAAATGTGTAAGCTATAGCTTTATGAATGTGTACATAGTTACACAATAATATTAATAGTTTCTTCCTGGGAGAGATGGACCACAGCTAAGTTTAACTATTGTTTCTGCTTTCAACTGTGTTATTATTAAAGAATAAACATTAACACATTTATTAATGATATTACTCTCTTTATGCTTCTGTTTGATTTGTGTGTTTGGAATTGATTGTTTACTTGTATATGTTTTTTTTCTTTATGTATTTTAATTTAGTGAGACCTAGAGTCATGTTCAATAAATTAGTATGAATTCTGATAAAACTTGTTGCCAAAATAAAAGTACCAAGGGAAAATAACCATTAAGAAGGGATTAAACATGCTTTTCATAAAGCCCAGGTTTCTGCATTAAGTGCATTTTATTGTTCTGATGTAATTCTAATTTTAAATGCTGTGTTTTCATGAGCTGCAAGTAAAAACAAAAAAACCCCATCATAATTAACAGAAAAAAAATTGCTATTTTTGGCGTGTAATGAATCTGATGTTGCACAAGTGATGGAGTTAATGAAGTAAACTTTTTTTTAAAATATCCAAATGCATTGATTGCAAAATAAAAAAAATTATTTAAAAAAATTGTGGAAACCCTTAGGATTACATATGGCTGGAACAGCACACACACACACCCACACGCCTACACACTTGGGATCCCACACAAAGAGAGACCCTTAATGAAGCTGCAGCCACTATAATGTCATGCTTGACAGAAGCGGTTTCCTTTCTCTATAAGTGGGCATCAGGGCCTCTGACGTCTGAAAGCTTTGCCTTATTCCAGACTCACAGCCACAATGACACACTCCCAGGAGGCATGAGTCCGACAGAGGAGGAGAGGAATCCACTTACACAGACAGAGACAGAGCGCCGCAGCCTGCCGTTAAGCAGACTTTTTCCCTGCTGCGTATGATGAATTCTTTCATTTCCACTGATCAGATTAGTCCACAGCTGCTGTGCCTCAGTTTGGAGGTAAAGACTCAACTTTAATGCTTCTGCTTCTATGTTGTACTTTTACTCAACTGTGACTGAAATAACTCATTTTCACATATGACATATTTCAAATAATACATATTTTAAAGGGAAATTATATGAATATAAATATCAGAATGCAAATTACTTTCACACTGCAATCTTAATATGACATCTAATGTTTTGTTTAATTGAAAAGTAGAGCCGTGGTTCTACATGAACGCATCTCTGCGCCAAGTCAAACTTCAGAGACTCGTTGACATGGATTTTTGACTAGTCCCCTTCACTCTTGACACATTTAATGAAAAAGTCACCCAACATGTGGAATGTAATCTCACTATGAATGCAGATGTTCATCTTAGGGCTGAAGAACAGCACTTAGAAAACAGGCCTGGTAAAAAGAACGTTTAATTAAGACAGTGGTTCCCAAAGATTTTCTGGGCCCCCCTATGGATTACAATAAAATCCCCCCCCCCCCAAAAAAAAAGGAAAAACAAAATCAACTGGTTACACACATCGTACCTATACACACATTTTGTTTTCAAACTCCACAGAAGTTTATTTCACACTTCAGGTTGCAACAAGACACACTACAAACCATCTTTACAGTGAAACACTTTTGTATAACTGTTTTTTGTTTTCATTCATCCATACCGCTTCCCCCCTGCAATGGCACTGCGCCCCCACCAGGGGAGCGCCCCACACTTTGGGAACCACTGAATTAAGAGAAGTAGCCGAGAGGCCAAACTGTTGAGATCCAAAGCTCAGAAGGGAGCTGTGAATCTGTTGTCCTGACAACTGTTTGTTGTGTACCTCAGAGATTTGTCCTTAATGGACAAGTTGCAAAAACACAGTCTTTGCTGGAACACTTCAGATCCACTAAAGACAGAGAGTTCAGTCGTTCGTGGCAGATGACTGGTCACAGTGAACTGGGTTCTGGTTCTGCAGGAGGTTTCTTCCTGTTAAAGGGGAGTTTTTCCTGCCCACTGTCACCACATACATGGTCAATATGAGGGATTGATGTAAAATTAACGACACAATGTGGGCGATTTTCTGCTGTCGCAGCGTGAAGAATGGGCAAAGATTTTGGTTTCCAGATGTACAAAGCATGTGTAGACACCTCAGAAAACGTAGCTAGAATGCTACGAAATTGGGTTCTACACAGATTTGGAACAATGAGACTGAATATACATTTACACCATTTCCCTCCAATTTTATTTGTAAAATATTTTTTAAAAATAATATGCATTTTCTTCCCATACACTTCACAATGTTGGACATCAAAAACCTATCTGCTCCCGATTATCAAATGTTGCCAGGCAGATTGTCTGAGCCCGGGTGGAGCCGCCGCGGGTGCAGATCTTGGTGGTAGTAGAAAATATTCAAACGAGAGCTTTGAAGGCCGAAGTGGAGAAGGGTTCCATGTGAACAGCAGTTGAACATGGGTCAAGTGACTTACATCTCCTTAAAAAAAGTAGGAGAATAAAGTGTTCTAAACACATTAAAATAGTTTTTTTTTTCAAAACTGCAGCAAAACATGTTCATCAACTGTGTTCCAGCTTTACACTTGATTCTTCTCAAATCCTTCCATCTTTTGTTCTCAACACACTATTTGCAATAAAATGTTTGATGATTCTGGTTTCCAAAATCTTATCAGTTTCCAGAATCCTAGTCCTTCTGAGAGACTTTTGGTCATTTCTGACTTTCCAGAGGGAGTTAAATTTGTGTTTTAGTCAGTTTTTCCTAAAAATAATTAAAAAAAAAGCTGACTGATAATTATGCACACCTTGATATTGGGTATAGATCTCTTTAGGCCACATCCTCCTTCATTATACAGATACGCATCACCTGCTATGATTAAATTCATTGAGCTTTTAAGTTTATCCAACTTGGAGTTGGAAACTATGTCTACATATGATGATGCGGTAAATTCTGACGTGGTGAATCTGGAACAGACCAGGGCTGATTAGCTGACAGGTGGCAGGCATTAGATGAGCGAGAGAGAGAGAAAGTCAGCTTAGTGGGTTACATTAGATCGTTAATAGCTTTGACAGGTTTTAACTAATGTTTTTACAAAGACAGATGGCTACTTTTTTCAGATAGTTCCAAGTTGGTTTGGATAACACTTATTTATTTATTTAAGAAATTAAATAATCTTTTGCAAACTCCTTTATGTTTGTTATGAACATAAAGGAGAAATCGACAAAGTGGGCAAATAATAAACAGTAGATTTTCTGTGAGCTTAAAAATAAGACATGTAGCAATTTTTGGTTGAATGGAATTTCGGATGTGTCGAGCAGATTGGCTCTTTGTGAATTATGTGTTTGGACACCAAAACGCTGAGGTCACTGCCGATAAACGGGGGTCTCTGGAGCCGTAAATACAACTACAATAGAAGCAATTGGAAAAACACTGTCCAAAGGTTTATAACATGTACAAATCTCTGCTCTGTGTAAGTGGTCCTCCTGTCAGTGTGATGTGTGGGTTACATTAGGTCGCGCAAACAAGATGAGGCATCCTAAGAGAAAGCTGGGGTTGGGGGTGGGGGGGGGGGGGTGGCGCCGAGAGGAAGGTTTCAATTAGTTCAGACGGCTGTTTGTCTGCAGGTTTGGCTTTAAGAGCCAGGAGTGGCTCAGACTCACCACAGATCAATAACAGCCTAGAGGTGAAAAGGTGAAGTTGCAGGCTGTGTTTCCAGGAGGGGGCGCTGACCTTGGTGCTGAAGCGAGGCTCAGGCGCGTTTCTCTGCCTCAGTCTTTACGCATGAAGCATTGAAATAATGCATTTCGTTTATATGAGGCGGGTTAGTATCTGTCCATCATCGACATGTTGGTCCCTGTGTTATTATTATCCGCCTTCAGGTCCGATTGGCGGATATATAGCCACTTTTATATATATAGACATATCTATCTATCTATCTATCTATCTATCTATCTATCTATCTATCTATCTATCTATCTATCTATCTATCTATCTATC
>CAEGAE010061045.1:0-11084 GCA_903067095.1 Girardinus metallicus | reverse complement strand
TATATATATATATATATATAAAAGCTGTACTTGACTAACTTGGTTGTGTATGTTATTGTCTTCCTCTCTCCCTCTCACCCGCAAACACAAACATGCTCCCACGTTCACACATAGATCTTGCTGTCTTGTGTGCTGTGTGTTTTTTTTATTGGGTGGGTTAAACAGGAGCAGATGTTTTCTTCTCACTGCCAACAGAATCTGTCCTTAGGGCCAGATCGCCACGTGGAGTGGAGTGCGAGGTGAACTTCAAACAGCTCTGTGCTTCACATGAAAAAAGTCGTCTTTTTCAAAGTTTCTGGATTTGACCAAACAGTGAATAAAAGCTCTCTAGACAGTCAACGTCAATCTTCTATTTCTTACATAGCAAATACTGCTGTGTGATTCCTATGAGTGTGCCAATTTTACCAATATGTTTCTACTGACTGCAAGTACTGAAAGGTTTTAATGACGTTAAAATTACGTTAAAATTACTAGTACATGATCTTTAAGCCCAGTGCAGTTGTCACTTTTACATAGAGAAATCAGTTAAAAGTGAAAAAAAGGATTAGGAAATTAGGTGTCATTTTATACTCTTCAAGTGTTTTTTTCACAGAACAATAGAAATTCATATCTAAATGATGGATGCAAGTATTGTTGGTTGAATTATCCAGATGGTTACTGTGATACTCAACAGAGGTTAAGACAAGGTCTGCAACACTACACTCTGCATAGGGTGAAAGTAACATAGGCATATACATTCACAATTATCTTTATTAAATGAAAATGTCCAAAGACATTCACATCAACTCTCTATGGAGTAAGTTAGAAGCATCTGCCACTGCCAGATCTCCTGCTTCTGTCTTAATTCTGTCTCTTTTAGGCTACTCTTTTTTTATTATTATGTTGTACTTCATGTCTATATGTAAAACAATATCAATCTATCTGTCAGAACTGAGAAATATTTGAGCAGCACATACAAAATTTTTCCTCTTGTTTTCAGTTACCGTAGTGTTGTTGTTTTTGTTGTAACACTGTCTCATTCTTTCTGAACACCTCGAACTTGTTCTCCTGCTTCGGGTCAGTCAACACACTGGGAAAGGCTGTAGTTTAATGTGACCATCATTAAACTGGAATATTTTTCTGGTCTTTTAATGTCATGCTATTTTTTTTCTGTCATAAATCCAAAGAAGATTAATGTATTATTTTCTTTAGCAACGTTTTTTCTTGGGGTCGGGGGCTTTTTCTCTGAGAGTAATCCTTTTCTTTCACTGTAACCTGGTTTCTCCCTGGTAGTATATATCTAATGTATCTTAGAGGTGCATCAAATGATGCATTTAAAATTTGCATGTATAATTTTGAAAGGAACTCCACTTTAAAATAAAAAAAACTGCAGAGTCATATTCTAAATACATTATATCTAAATTAAACATATTTTTGTTTGTTCATCAGTTTTATTGAATAATTGTCATTTTTGTCAACTCTGTATACATACCATGTTTTCGATCTATGACTGAATAATTAGATAAACCCAGTACAACAGACTTGTACCTGAGATGGTAATGAAACATATTATAAACTTCTAAATGCAAAAAGCTTTTTTTAAAGGTTTTCTTATTTATTTATTTTAGTTTCTTACCATAAGCGATGAATGACTCCTTTTATCTACTTGTTAACTGATGTTTCATAATTTGCACAGTTTTACTATTACAGATAACTTTGACATTTAACTTACTGGAATACTTTAACTGTATATGTTCAGGTTAGCCAAACTTCCCTGCTGAGTTTAAAGATTTATTGGTTCAATTCTTTTTATGTGTTTTACTGGTAGTAAAATAACAGATTACTGACATCAGCATAACCCAAAGCAGAAAACAGCATACTGGGCACATGTAGGTGAGAGGACATTTTTTGTGAAAATTTCTGCCAATCGTTGTGGCATTGAAGGAGAATCTAATGTGGAAAAAATTGTTAAAAAAAAAAAAGGACAGAAAAATGATCCAGAGAGTGTAAAATTGTGTTGTGCACCACTTATGTATATTATGTAGGTGCCACTTGATGGTTCATGAGATTCTTCCATCTCCATGTTTCACAACTGATATTAAGTCATTTTCTTAAAATCCTATGCTTGGTTTAGACCAAGTCTAACATTGCCCAAATAATTCAATGTTAGACTTATTTGTTTCAAGAACATAATCCCAGAATTCCTGGTCTTTGTCTGGTTTAAGGAATCCTGGAGGCTTCTTTTAGCCTCTTGCAGTCAGCTTCCAGAGTGAACCTGCTAGGATGACCAGACCTACTCAGGTCAGCAGCTGTTCTGGGTGTTCCTCATTTGTTAGGTGTTTTCAAGGCGGGGAAATTACTAATTTTCAAACTTTCTGAATTGTATCTGAAACATAAAGTAAATGTCTCAAGTTCTAACCACACTAGACCTCCTTCAAAATGCTGAATAATGATGTTTTCATCACATGAACCCGATGCGATCCAGTGGTGTGTGACTTTATCTGTTTCAATGGGGGCATAAAAGTGGGGTATCCTAATTAATTCCTCAAGAAAAATTTTTTATTTAGTTCCACAAAAAGTTTTATAAAGTCTGCTTCTCAGTTTGAATTAATTTATTTTGGTTATACCGCTTGAATTTTTGAATATTAATAAAATTGCTAAAAGGTATTCATATGTCCAAAATTTTTTTGCATAGATTGTGCTGAATGAAGCTGAAACATAATATTTTGTTCTTTATTTCAAGTACTTTAATGACACTGGTTTACTGAGAATTCTTTGAATGTTTACAATGATGATAATGACTCGGTTGTGAGAAGGTTTTACAGAGTGTTGGTAACTCTTGGTATAGTTTACTTGAACCTAGTCAGACTTATGTAAAGGAGACATCCAAACAGCCCCTGATTGTGTTGTCCTTTTGAACTTGAAACAGGGCAGAATAAATTCAATCTCATGCTAAAAAATGAAATTACATCGATTACATCTAAACCTTTGGGGAGCCCCCCAAAAATGAAGTCTTTTACATTGACTCTAGTTGGAAAAAATAATAAACAAACTCACTGATGACACGGTAAAGCAGCATGCAATTTGTTTAGCCACATAGTTAAGCAGTATTGTCTTCTAGAAAGTTTCCAGCATCTAGTCTTTAAAGTTTAACTAGAAACAAAGGAAGTGTAATTTTAAGGTGCTCTTTAAGCTTCTATAAGGTGACACATTCAGGCCCTTTGTAAACACAAGATTTCTAAAATAAACAGGTCATATACACCTCAAAGGCTTTACTTAACTGCTTGCACAGCAGGCAATCTGTCATAGAACTGGAGAGGTTGACTGGGTTCTGAAATCTGCATGGATTCAAAGAAAGGAAGGGTGCAATGCAAACCAAAACCGTCAGAGGCTGTCGCGTTTCTCTGACTCAGTTGAAGTTAGACACGTTAACGGATTACAAAAATGAACAAAGGAAAATCCTGATTTGTCACAGCTAAGGTATTTTTAAACATGTGAGCATTTTGCATCTGTGTGTGTAATTGGCTGACTAGTCAGGGGGATGGGTGGGGTGAAGAGCCACGGTAATCTGCTGGATTCACACAAGCCTTTCCCCACCCTGCCCATGGCTATGCCGTTAATCACCATGTCAAGGGGACTGACACTGCTAGATAGTCCAGTTGACAAGGAAAACACATATTGTAAATAAAATAAAAAATAGGAAAAGCAGAAGACAAGGGTGTGGTTGTGAAAGTTAAAATTGTTTATGCTTTACTTTCAGTTCTACACTGAACGGTAGTGTGAGGTAAATAATTTGAAACATGGGAGGAATTAGTTTTAAGGGTATTTTAAGTGTCTATAAACACAATTTTTCATAAGCTCAATAAAAGAAGAATATTTCACACAGAAATACCACACTTGACACAAGGAATAAAACATTTGTAACCTATGTGTAGGATTCGTCTGTGCGTAATGGATCTTGATGCGTTAATTACAATCTCCAACCCAAAAATCTGATATAGATTATGCTTAAGAATGCTCTTTTTCCCCTGCGTCTTTTCCTTCCACTCAACTTTCTATGACTAGAAAATAATATTGTGAATTTTTTTCACAATGTTAACATTTACTCTGAAAACTGTGTTCCGGTAGAAAAAAACAAAAGCAACTATATTTTCTAAATTATTTGCCATGTCACTGTTTTAAAAGCAATACCAGCTAATGCAATTTTCAGCACTTTTGGTATTTTGAACACTAGTAACATCTTCGCTGAAGTTTGGAATACACTGTGGATCAAAGAGAAGTCATGAGGTTTATTTGTCAAAAGTACAAGTAAATATTTTTACTTTTATAAAGTATAAACTATTAAATGGTTTCTATTAGTCTACACAAGACAGCCATGACTCTGAGGTTTGTGGTAAACCTATGATTTTACCACTTGGAATTTCCGCTTTACTGGATCTTTCTGCTAATTTCTTCTTCCTGGTTTTCATAATCTCACACAAACAAAAAATGTACAAAAGCTGAAAAAAGAAAAAAAAATTAAGTTCGCTTGTAACATTGTTCAAAGATTTATCTCCGTATGGTGGTACTTGGAAATACAAAAATTGATTACCGTCATCAAAATGTATGACAAACCGTGTGTGAAATAGATGAATTACTGTCCCAGAAGCTAACTCTGACATTTCAGAAGGTTATAATTAGTTCCACCATATCAGCAAAACTCAGAAGTGGGTCTGTGTACAGAGAAAGAGGAACTAGAAGCTAGAAGTGTTCAAATAAAGGGTTAAAAAAAAAAAAGACAAAGCTGGCCCTTTAAGTATAGCCCCTCAAAAAAGTACATTTGAACTAAAATGTTTAATTAAGACAGTGCTCTCTTTATTCGCTGTAAAACACTTTAGGTTAGGTCAGTTTAGAAAGACAGAAAAATGAAGACCAATCCAACTTCAGCCCTGTGGCCAGCAGTGTAATCCCTCCCAGGAGCAGAGTGCGCCCAGGGAGCCTGGGCTGCTAAATGCTCCGGCTTCAGAGGGACGATGGTGGAGGGCTGGTAAAGATGGCGGCTCTCTCCGAGGATGGGAGGTATGGATTAAATTGTGGTCAACAGGGCGCAGAAAGAGTGTCCGTACTACACGTCAAGTTGACCGAGACGGCGCTGAGAGCGATAGAAAACTACCAAAGTAGTTCGGTGAGTTGAAGAAGACATTAATTGCTGTAAATATGGCAGCTGGTTGTCTCTAGCTGACGCCGCTTCTCCCAACTGCCACGCACAGCTAAAGCTAGGAGGTTAGCTAAACTGTTGACAGGGCGACTTTCTGCTTCTGTTTTTGATTAAATTAGTTTTGTGTCAGCCGGTTTATGGGCTGATATTAATTAACGAAGGCCACATCTTTTGCTCTGGCCGGGTTTTAGGAGCTGACACGCATTTAATAAACTACAAATCCCCTTTGTTAACTTATTGACAGTCTGATTAGCGTTAGCTCTGCTTCAGTCAGAATCCCCCTTTTGCTGGTCAACCTCGTTCTTTTTTTCCCCTCTTCTCAACCGACCTAACGAGCTTACCCAATTAGGAAAGAGTTTCAATATCGTACATTATCAACATTTGAGTTTTTCTTTCTTTTTTTTTTTTCTTTTTGAACTGTAAACAAGCATATTAGCAAATGGTAACTATGTCACCACTAATAATATGTAGTAGTATATACTAAAAACCTGATATTGAACTTAGTTTAGCTTTGCAGGCTTTTAAAGCACGTCGGCGTTTGGTCAGGTTACCATATGGTTTCAACTGGCTGGAAAACCCAACACCGCAGCCTGCTAGGGATATGCACGGTCTGCTTGAGCCACCTTTTTCTAGCTCTTTCACCTATTATACAATGTGGCAATCAAGTGGCTTTAATTGTTGCTGGAGAATGGCGTGCAAGCTATTTTAACAGGCCAATGTTTTATATGTTTTCCTTACAGTCCCTGTCATAGGAGACGGCAGTTAATACGTGACTCCAGTCGTGCTTGTAGTTGTAGAAAATCACATAATTAATAGTGGCTGCTCATTTTAATAAGTATATATTATATATATACTTATTAATAGTATATAAGTTAAATATGTTGTATATATGTAGCATGCAGTAAGAACGAGGTAGATGTTCTGGAGTGGATGAGACTAAGCCTAATCAACAGAGAATCAAAGAAGTGCGAAGTAAAACTGCAATGTCCATTTATTTGTTTTTCTAAGAAAAAATCCAAATTTTGTTGTCCGTGACTAATTTGTGAAAGTAATAAAAAAGCTAAGACATACAAGGGGGTAAACACTTTTGTAAGTAGGATTTCTCTTGGCCTATGCCAAGTCCTCTACTCAAATCATCCACCAAAAATTATACACATCCGCAAGAAAACAAGTAAACTATTTTGACGATTTTGTAAGAGTTTTACAAGTATAAAATAGAAACCCTTGTTCTTAACATGACAACTCTGTGCTGACAAGTGTCAAGCCTGCTTCTACTCCAGTCTGCTGTGTTTTCACCAGGATTTATGAGGCTGCTCCCTGGATGGTGTCTGTCCCAACTCTCTTTGCAGCCACATTGGCATTCAACATGTTGATTCCCTGATTCCTCGGGAAATGTATTACTTTTTTTATTTTATTTACCAGTCAAATTCATGTTCTGAGCTATTTTCCTTAACTTGTATCACATGTGGTTAGATATGTACCGAAAAGACAGTTACAGTTTTAGTTCATTGTGGAGCAGTATTGTCTCGAAAAATTACCAATATTTTTTAATCACTCTCATGCAATCCCGACAGAAAACGATGCTTCAGGATATTTAAACTATTAAGACATCTTAGTATTTGGCAGATATATGATTCCTGTACAGTGTTGCCCACCATTGCAAGCTGAGTCCCCAGCGAAAAGCTTAAGTTCTCATCCTCCTCAATTTATTTTGTGTTCATGGGTTGGACAGTCCCCACAGAACATAACGATAATGCACAATGCACTCAGGCAGACGGTAACTCACACACAATGAGCCATTATAAAATGCCAATTCATATTTCATACATTCCTGTTTGAATCTGTTTGGGCCGCACAACTACAAATGAAGGCGACATAGTTAAAGTATTTATGCCATGCAACCCAAAAGTCTTATCTATTAGTAATACAGAGAAGTGAAGGGAAACATATTCTGTGTCTTATACCCCATTTGTTGTCAGGATGGATTCACTCATTCAGCGAGATGCCATATGGGAATAACAAGAGAGGATCACGAGGGGCTGAGAGTAATCTCTGTCTGTGTGGAGGCGGAGGAGGTGTCCGATCGAGACTACACACTTGATGTTGTGGAAAGAACTTTACTTGTGAGTTTTAGAGTACTGGTTGGGTTAAATCAGGACCTAAGCGGATGCATTCATCAGTTGTAACCTATAACTGAGAACATTACATAGCTAACTTTCATTTAAATGTGCTAATTTAAACTCATAAAGAGACTGCATGTGCATGATTTTGATAGAAAAACTATCAACAAATATTGCGCCAACCTTCAGCGTGTCCACAAGTGGAATTAGTCTCAAGGCGTTGTTTTATTTTATTAAATGAGTTCACAAAATCAAACCGATATTTTACAGACTTATCCCACACAGTGACATATTTCAAGCATTTATTTCTGTTTAATGAAGCTACAAAATATTAGTTTCACTTTTTAAATTAATTTATAGAAATATATAAACTTTTTATTTGTAATTGGGAGAAATATACTTATAACACATTATTAGCAGCTAAACTTTTGTGATTTCTTTGCAGGTCTTTTAGATAAGGAATGCATATGTAACAAATTAAACTGGTTGATCAAAACACAGCAATCTCGTGACATGCAGTGCAAAAAGCACAACATGTGGGGAAATATGCCATTAACCATAGGGCCACAGTTCAATAGAAAAATCATGTTTTAATGACAAAGTAAATAAACAATAAGGACTTTGTTATTCTGATCCAGATGTTAATGCTGACTCACCCTGGTCCTGTAGGTATTCATGTAAGACTAGAGTTATTTGTTGACTCGCTTTAGAAAACAGGCAAACTAACATATCCGCAGTGGTAGTAGTCAGGCTAACATCATGTAAACACGGAGAACTGGATGCTGCATTAGGCTAAATGACAGTTAAATCCAAGGCGTATGCAGTGCTAGTAGCAATATGCCAAGTGGTAGACAACAAGGCAAAACAAAAGTTGTTCACAGTGAGCCGTGCCAGGGAAGAAAGGTAAGAATTTATCGCTACAAATTGAAATCTTGCTTAGGATGCATGTTTACCTCTGGTTAAATGAATGTTAAATGACTGGGAGGAGTTTCAAAATAAAGTAAAATAAAATTTCAAAGTCAAGCAGAGGTGCTCAAGTGCTCATTGTAATTATGACACGGTGGAACATAAGTTAGGAGTCTTTCAGAATCCACGTAACATGGAAGTGACATTATTTTCTGCGTAAGTGAAGAGCAGAGTTTGCATTAGAGATGAATTACTCATAAGGTGACAACAGCAGTTCCTAAGTAGTGCAGGCACCAATCAAGATTAATTATTTCTGGTGTTAATTTTTCATTGTGTCTGCACACAACTAGAAAGTGCATTATTCACTTAGCATCCCGTTAAATTTTCATGACAAGTTACTCCAGAGCACAAACTATAGTCACTAAAGAGGAGCAAAGAACAAACAAACTGAAACTTCCTTATGCATTTACATACTGGTATCTCCACAAAAAATGAGAACCAAATTAATACTTTCCCTGACTTTTAACCTGAGTTTATCTAATGATGTGGGCTCATGTTGACTGTAAAGTTTTGGAGGCTATTTTGTACTTTTCAGTGTTTTATTCTTTATTGGAAAACGTTATTCTTTTACACAGTGAGATATGTCTTAATACTCATAAAGATATGCCCAAAGTGAACAGTACTGGTGCATATCTCCAGAGATTATTGAGCAAGATGCATTTGGGACAGGTCACCAGTCCATCACAGGTCAACATACAAACAAAGAGGACAAACAATCATGTACAAACACACACTTCTAGCTGGATCAGTTAATCTGACAGTCATGATTTTTGGACTGTGGGAAGAAGCTGGAGTACCCAGAGAGACCCAGACATATTTGGTGAGAACATGGAAACTCCATGCGGGAAGAGCTCAGGGTGGGATTTGAACACAGGGCTTCTTTCTGCAAGGCAATAGTTCTACCAACTGCGCCACAGTGCAGCCCCAGAGCAGTACAGGGTTTAAATATGTCTAACTTTTAAATCTCCTCACCATTAATCATATTATCAGCTTAACTGCTTGTGACGGGCCGGATGCATATTAAAGTCAATCCTCTTAGTGCCAAACCGTGATGATGATTCATCTGGAAATTGCTCCCAATTTGATATCAATTCTTTACCTTTGCATAATTAGCATTCTTTGCAGTGAACAGGGAAGCTGGTGTCTGGTTTTAACAGTTCAGCTCCAGAGGAACATAAGGTCTTCAGTCTGATCAATAATACAGGCTCTAATGAAGTACAGCCTGCTCCCAACTGTGAATATTCCATCCAAAATTCATTAATTCCCTGTTTTATTAATCTGGTAACCACAAGCTGAGATGTTCAAAGCTGCGGGACATCAAGAACCTGTGGTGCATGGAAAGAAGGCATATAAAAAGGAGAAACACAGGAAGAGTGAGAGAGAGGAGTTATGAACTGCTTGCCAACACCTCATCAGGAGTTGGTATTATTGCTATTTACAAAGTTAGAAGGTCACAAAACTCTTTCTTTTTTTTGCACATAAGAAAAAAGTTAGGAAACAACTTCTAAATGTTAATGGTTATCCGTAAGACATAAACATAAATAAATAAATGGTGGAATTCATTCAAGCTTACCTTCTCCTATCTTAACTTCATATATGTAAAATATATATATATTTTTTTATTAATACAAGACTGTTGGAGCATTTGAAGCACCAGTGTTATTACTTTAAATGTTAACCCATTATCTTATTTATGTAGCTGCATTTCAACAGCACAAGTATTATCTTTCTTTTTTACCTACCATTTTTATTGACATAAATTTGTGGTAATACCTTTCACCGGTCTGGTGTATATTTTCATCCAATTATCGAGAGCATTATGGGATAATGGCAATGCCTATTGGCGTAGACCTAATCTACAAAAAGAGGACACACACACACTTAACTTAAATTTCAATTCTTACTTTAAGCAATAACAATTTGGAGTGACTTTGCTAAACTTAGCTGCCAGGGTAATTCTTTAAAGATGATTTTGTTTTGTTATTTGCTTATTTATAGGGCTCCAGATTCACTGAATAAACTGCATTTTCATGTGTACACTGCCAACTTATGACTTTAAATTGCTAACACATTAGCATGCATTTTCAAAGTTGTCTGGTAAGTCTAATACATTAATGTGAAATGTATAGACTTTTGGTGCTACTTGAATATATTTCCTAATAGGTACATCCTTCTTTATGCTCCCGGACCTCCTATGGCTGCTCTTGCTTCCATTTGCATTCATTTTCATGATTGCTCCATAGCTGTCTCTCCTTCCCTGCTTCAGCCTCCCATTACCTGCCTGTCCACTTGGCTTTGCATCAGTCTTCAGACAGTATTCACTATATTCGCCTTCTTTTCAAAACCACAGCCATGGTTGAGGGGAGCTGTAGTTGAAATCGTTCAAGTGTGCTCATTCACTTTTTTTAGGGGCTTGTCATTTCACGATTCTACCTTTTCAGCTTTGCTGTCGGATGGAAGGGCATTAATAGGCATCACCTCAGTGCTCCTTGGACCTGAGGATTTTTCCCCTTGCCTTTGAAATGATTACGAGAAATTCAATTGTCTGTTGAATATATGTATTTTTAAAATATCCCTTCAAATTGACAGTGTATCTATGAGATTTAACAGCAGGGCTACCAAAGGGTTCTCTTCAGATCTTCATGTGCGTGATTCAGAGCAGTTTTGGTTTTATTCACACCAGCTTATTCTTATGTATCAACAGATATGTCCGTTATGACTGCTTATAAATCATCTCCTGCTACGCCATCCATCCATCCATCCATCCATCCATCCATCCATCCATCCATCCATCCATCCATCCATCCATCCATCCATCCATC
>CAEGAE010061041.1:0-24340 GCA_903067095.1 Girardinus metallicus | reverse complement strand
ATATATATATATATATCACCGTTTTGGCTTAAATATCACACTAAACTTTCTGTCTTGTTCTCTGTCTGTTTCTAAATAAATATTCTCAAAACTGCCTTATAAGAATAATCAATTTCATGTCCTATCCGAGACACACACATTATGTCAAACACTGCGAAAAATTATCGGTCAATTCAGCAAGTTGACCTATTTTTTATTTTATTTTATTTTTTTGCATAAGCCATGGTTTGAGCTGATTTATTCCTTCAGCTGAGAGTTTAATAAAGTGACAACATGTTTTCAATGCAAATCAAGTAAACTTGAATAAAACTAGAGGGAATAAAACAGGTGGAGCAGAATTGCGAATTACAGATGGTTCAGAATAACTTTAGATGTAATTCTGAGTCATGAAAAAGAGACGAACTGGCGGAGTTCGGAAGAAGAAGTAAGGTTGGTGCTGCCATCGTGTTTTATTCTCATTTCATTTAAATGTGTAATAGCAAAATTGATTTGGGGATCTTTATTTGGGAAAAGAGGCTTTGTGAAGTTTTTGTAAAATTATATCACCTTTATGAATCATATTAATAAGGTTTGAATGATGTTTTTAGTTAAACAGTGGTGTCCAAACTTTTTGTCATTAGGGACAAAAATGTCAAATTTGAAGTATTTCAGGGCCACAGAATGTTTGCATTTTCCTTTTTAATATTAAATAAAATAATTACAAAACATACACATGTATTTTTTTATTTTTACCTACTCAAAAAGACACTATGCATTTTAAATAATTAACTATTGTAGATTTCAAACATAAAATTAATTTGCAGGTTTCTCCACATTAAAAAAAAAATCAGGTCGATCATCTTTTTCTAGATTTTTTTTTTGTGTCTTTTCAGTAACAAGAAGTTTATTGAATGTCATTTAATAAACACCCAGTGAATTTTAGTAAATGTCACAGCATGTTTTTTTGTGTCTGTTTTTACCAAGAGAAATTAAAAACTTGGATGAATATCTTGTGTTGCACCTTGTATTTTTCCATTTGTCTGACAAACCAAAATTAAGCCATTTGATTTGATTTTTTTATTTGATTTATTTATTTCAAACTGGTTTTTAAAAACAAGAAACGAAGCAATCAGTAGGACAGAGAAAACATTTGCACAGAACATTAACAAGGCTTTACTTTGGAAGTGCGGCAGTAAATATGGCAGCGCTTTAGACGCGTAACATTTTGTAAATGGTCTTTTTCCAGGTGCGATGGCAGACTTCAATGATTCCCTTCCTCAGGTTATCTCCACGAACTCCAGCTCTCCTTTAGACACCCTGTGCTTCATCACCAGACCGAGCGACATCATCTTCACTTCGTTCAACGTCACCAACGTCATCGTCCTCCTCCCTCTGTCTCTCTTCGTCCTGCATGTTGGCTTCCAGCAGTGGTGGCGCGGCGGCCGGTCCGCGTCGTCCATGAGCCACTCCGACTGCTTCACCTACCACATGGCAGCTGTTGAGCTGGTTGGCGTGTCTGGATGCATCCTCAACATCTGTGCTGCTTGCAGTCGTCACAGCAACATATTACTCGCAGGACTCCGTTTTTTGTCGTTCACATCTGTGGCAGAAATGTTTTTCCACACCCTGACCAGTTTGGATCGCTACCTGGCTGTCGTTCATCCGATCGTCTACATGAGACTAAAAAACAAAAGAGGAGTCATAAACGTCAGCGCTGGTTGTATCTGGATGCTTTCCTTTGTGATGAACGGTTTAATGAGCGTCAAAGATATTCATAGGGTTTTAAATTTTGCCATTTTGATCCCTACCTTCGGTACTGTTTTTCTCTGCACTGTTTCTGTTCTCTGTGTTCTGATTCGTCCAGGTCCAGGAGAGCCTGGAAAGGGCAGTAAGAGAGTGGACCCAGTGAAGCAGAGAGCGTTTTACACCATCCTCGCCATACAGGCACCTTTGGCTCTACGGTTTATATTCTCTTTGGTCTGGTCTGTAATATTTGCTACAAAAGAAAACGATGACTGTGTGCTGATGACAGTGGATGTTTGGATAAGTTTTCCCAGCAGTCTGGTTTTACCGTTTCTGTTTTTACACAGGACAGGGAGATTTGTCTTTTAAAAAAAATAGGCATTAATGCAGATTGTGAGTTTTTGGCAACATGGAAACAGTTTGGTGAAAAGTAGGATCTATTAAACATCTTATTTTATTCACCTAATACTGAACATAACATGCAACATTTAAGTTAGAACCTTTGTCAGTTTTTCAGTAGTTCTGATCATTTTATCTATTTAGTGTCTACTTGAAATAAATACATAATTAAAAATAAAACGTAATGTAAATTAAATGGTTTCTTATCAACAATGGTTTCTTGAACTCTTGTCTATCTGTGTTTGTAATTACAATATTCGTCAATAAATCAATGTGTTGCTTCACCGAATAAAAATTCGATAACAAAGAAACTGAGAAATGTTAAAACACACATTTCTGTTGAATTTATTATTTCATTCATTAGTTTATTTAGACCAGGACAGAATCTGCTCTACAAATGAGGCTCAGTTTTTAAACGAGCCGCTCGAGTTTATCTGAACGTGATCCGACACCTTTCGTCAGCCAGGCGGCGTTAACATGATGCTATTCTGATTATTTACATGAAGCCAAAGTAACATCAGAATTACTGAGTAATCCAGTTGACCACCATTGTTACAATGAAGTACCCAGGTGACCTGCTCCAACCTAGTCACGCTTTAACAAAGTGACAATCTGTTTTCGATGCAAATCAAAGACATTTGAATAATCACTTAAAGGACATGAGCAGGCGGAGGGAAGGCTGGTGCAGTAAAACCTGAGCATCGAAAGAAGACGCAGAGAGACAAAGCTAAGAAGTAAACAGCTAAGGTTGGTGCTAATGTTGTATTTTACTATTCATATTGTTGCATTAAATACAAAACATTAGAATTCTTTGTATTTCCCATTACTTTAGACAAAAGCTCTAGATTTTACAGTGTTTCTTTATTATTATAAATGCGACTTTTATTACTCTCTGTATAGATGTGGACTGTAATCCGACATCAGTTAAGCCTGAGGAAGCTGTTTGGTACAAGTGAGAAAGTTTTTGACGGTTTTGGAGTAAAAAACGGAAAAAAACTCCCAATTATGTATCAGTGCAAAAACGTGTGGGGATTTGTTGATTTTGTGCAGTAAACAAATAAAAGCTGCATTGATTTGATAAGATAACATGATGTTTAAGCACACTTGGTGTTTAGTCTAGAATCTAGAGGGCCACGTAAAAAGCTTCGGCGGGCCGGATTTGGCCCACGGGCCTTGAGTTTGATTAAAGCTGGTGTGAACGCACCCTTAGCCACTTCCTGTTTTGTTTTCTGCAGGGACAATGGCAAACCTCCCTTCACATCCCAATGGCTCCTTTGCTCAGACGTCCAACACCTTCTCAGACTTCACCTGCTTCTTTACCACACCAGGCTTCCTCATCTTCACCTCATTTAATGTCACCAATATTCTCCTCCTCTTCCCGCTTTGCTTGTTCATCCTTCACAGTGGAATCCAACAATGGTGGCAAAACAATCGCTCCACGTCATCCATGAGCCACTCGGACTTCTTCACCTTCCACTTAGCAGTCATAGAGCTGATTGGTGTGTTTGGATGTGTTCTGGGTCTTTGTGCTACATACAGAAACCAGGATGCATTAGTCACAGCGGTGAAGATTTTGTCTTTTGCTTCTTTTGGGGAAGTCTATTTTCACGTGCTAACGTGTGTGGATCGCTACCTGGCTGTTCTTCACCCTCTTACCTATATGAGCCTGAAAAAGGAAAGAGGACTCAGAATAAGACCAGTTTGTGTCGTTTGTGTTTGGCTGCTTGGCATTGTAGAGACGGCTTTGATGACAGCTGGTCTTGTTTTCATCGTTTTAAATTTCTGCGTCCTGATACCGTCTTTAACCTCTATTGTCTTCTGCACCCTCTCTGTTCTCCGTGCTCTGATCCGTCCAGGTCCAGGAAAACAGCGTAAGGGCAAGAAGAAGGTTGACCAAATGAAGCAGAGGGCGTTGTGCACCATCCGGGCCATAACGGGAACGTTGGCCATGCGGTTTTCCTTCACCGTAGCTTGGGCTATAATGATTGTGCTTAGTATTAACTTAAACTGTGTGATGTTGACGATGGATGTTTGGTTAAATTTGCCGAGCAGTCTGGTTTTGCCTGCCCTGTTCCTGCAAAAGGCAGGAAAATTTGCTTGCCTAAAAACAAAATCCTAAATGATTAAAACCTAATGAATGTATGAAGCTTTTAACCTCTGTCTGGGATCACATTACATGTGCATAAAACGTAAAGGAATAATAAATAAGCAGCTTAAACTGGATTATTGTTGTGCCAAATGTCACAAATGTGTGACTTTCGTTGTATTTGGACATATGTAACTATGCAGCTTTTCAAATTTCAGGTGTAGAAAAATGTAACAATGCTGCGGCTCCTAAACAAGCCTGTGAAATGAATCCACTCTGTTCTCAAACAATATTTCAGAAATAGATTGATTCTGTAAAACTACAATAAGGTTCACTTCACTGTCTGATTGTTAGATGGCAGAAAATGTTTCCAATGCACTCCTTCGTATGCGGAAAATAGGAGTATTTGGTGTTTTCCAAACACCAAATTGGAAAACACCAGTTTGGTGTTTTTCATTTCCAGTTGGTGTAGAGATTACCAGTTTGAGTCAATTTAGTAACAATAATGTTAAATTAATCAATTAGATTGCATAAGATCAATCAATCTAATGCAAAACTCTAGATGTAGGAGTCAGTGTGTGGTCAGTACCTTAATGTATGGTTATACCATCACTTATCACCAAAACTAACTTAACAAGCCAAGTCCTAAAATCTTCATGATAAAGAATAACTTATTTTTAGTTATATTTTATTGAGTTCTACATATTTTCATCCTTTGGTGTAATTTTTGGAATTTAAAAAATGATTACATCACCTGTTTACCAACTTTAAAACATGCTTTAAAACTGTTTAAATATTCATGCTGCACAAATAAGTTTATTTATAAGTTATTTATGTTATTTAGAATAACTCTGCGTACGATGACCATATAGATAAATGTTCTTTAGTTTGAAAATAAAGTCTTCAAAAAGTAAAAATTGCAAATGTATTTAAATGGTTTTTAAGCATCTGCATCTGAATCGTCTTGATTTGTTCTGGTTTATATCTGTTCAGTTTAATTGAATTCTTTATCAATGAACTTTTTTGTATCGGTTCCATCCTGCTCTTAAGTTTTGGGGCCGAGGAGTTTAAAACAACAGGTGAGGTGGAAAACTCAAATGTTTTGATTGGATTAAATTCACAATCGTCATTTGAAGATGCTACAGAAAAAAAAAGAAAAGTTACACACACATTCCTTTCAGTATTAGTTCATTTTTAACATTCATTTTAGCCTTTTTTTTACACAGAAGGACCTCAACCTCCTCCAAGCAACATGCACACCAGGAAACACCTTCAGCATGTTGTTAATCAGGTCAAATCAGTTTAATTAGGTTCAGTGAATTTATTCGCCACCGATTCACAAAAAAGCTGTTGAAATAAGTGTTGAACGCCACAAATTGTCCAAGAAAATTTATTTCTAAAGGTGAAATTGACATAAAATTCTCTTCTACGTCTATGAAGCAACACCGTCTAGTCGATACATGCAAAATAAATAAAACCCGTGAATTAAGTAAGATGTAATAAAATGTAATGACATACAAACAGACATGAAATGTTGTGACACCAACTAAAATCTAGCAGAAATAAAAAAAAAAAGTAACTTCACCCCTTTGTGCAAATTGATATCAACTAGAGCAGCGCCAACCTTCCCATTAAAATAAAAAAATGCAGAATCTTTCACAATAAGAGCCTCAGCTAATGTTTTTTCCCTCCTGACAGGAAAAACAAAAAGCTATTAAACATTTTTATTAAAATAGTGCAACAGTTTTCATCTGAAGGCATATAAATATATTAGTTTCTACTAATCAGGTAAACAGTTTCTGTTTATTGTAACTACTAGAAAAATGTCTGAACTCGTTTGTTTATCACATAAACCTGATGCTTCCCGTCGCCTTCATTCACCTGCTGTGTTACGACTGAAGCAGGATCAGCATGTTAGACCCTTAGCATTTCTGTCAGCAGGTTATGTTATACATGCAAAACGCTGTTGAACATAATCCGTGCATTTACTTGTTGAAATGCTAAACAAAGCAGTGAAATAAGTTTTGAGTGTCCCAGGTTAATATTCATGTACATCTTACGGGATCTTCTTCTAACTGACAGTCTTCTGCCTCAGCGCTAAATAGTTTTAAAGTTTCCGTTGTGGTTTAATGTAAAAGACTTTCCTTCTCTTATGTGAAGACAAAATCCTGGGAAAAACAGATTTTAACAGTCAAAACGCGTGTTGCAAAATCTTACTCTTTATGCAGCAGAACTTGCCTCTTAAAAGTTTTAAAAGATGTAAATTAAGGTGGTTTCATGAAAATTCATTTTGTTTACCTTTTCATTTTATTGTAGGTAAGTCGATATTTCAGCTTATTTTTTTAAGATCCCAGTTTTCTGCTTTATAACCTGATGAAACAGTCAGCTGCAGTTAATTTACAAGTAACTCAAGAAAAAAGTTTTAAACTTAAGTTCATCTTTAGAATACTGGGTGTTATTTTATGCAACACACTAATTTTCCTGCTCTCTGTAGAAACAGCAAAGGTAAAATCAGACTGCTGGGAAGATTAACCCCTATAGTGGAAACCACCGTTAAACACCAAGCCGCATTTCTGGTCAGATCAAAACCAACCCAAACCAGTCCGAAGGACAACCTCAACATCAGAACTCCCAGTATGACCACAATCGTATAGAAAGCTCTCTGCTTCGACTGGTCGGGCCTCTTCCCGCCCGGACCTGGGCGGATCAGAACAAACAGAACGGAAACAGAGCAGAAGAAGATGATTGTTGTGGATAAAACATTAAAGAAGGTATCCAGGATAATGTACATTCCAGTCGTCATATAACCTATCGATGTAAAGCAAAGCAGCCAGACGCAGGCGACTGTCACATTTCTGATTCTGACTCCTTTTTTGTTCTTCGTGCCCATGTAGGTGATGGGATGTACAGCAGCCAGGTAGCGCTCCACACTGGTGAGCATGTGGAAGAAGATTTGTCCATATCCAGTGAAAAAAAATAGAATTAAACCAGAAACAAAGACGTTAATATCCTCCACGTAGTTTCCAGAAAAACTCAGGAGGATGCCGATCACACCAATCAGCTCCATGACAGCGATGTGGTATGTGAAGACGTCACAGTGACTTATCGCAGCGGAGGAGGCGCCGGTCTTCTTCTGCATCTGTTGGAGGCCTAAGTAGAGGATGAAGCTGCAGAGAGGGAGGATGGTGAACACATGAACAACACTAAAAACGGTGAAGATGATCTTCCCTGGGCCTGATAAGAAGCAGCTGTAAGGCTTATTGGTGAAAACGTGAGGACGAGGAACGGAGACGTTGGAGGCTGAAGAAGATGACAACATCTGAAAGAGAAAAGCATATCAGTTTTTAACATTTTTAGCAAAGAGAACACTTTATTGGATTTTGGTGGGAGAAGAACCAACCGACAGAACAACATATACGTGAAGTAAAAGCAAAATGATACACAGTTTCCTAAAATACTTCCTAAATAAACATCTGAAGCATAATATGTAGTTATATTCACCCTCTTCTGTTCTAATAATTCACACTGCAAACCTGTGTACAATTTTGATCTCAATGTTCTTTGAAGATCTACAATTTTTGTTAGAGACATTATTATCATAAACATCCAGAAACACATCAGAAATGTCAAGGGAAATGTGTGAAGTTTTTAAAAAATAAAGTCAGGTTAAACAACTATTCAGTCCAACATCCAGACATGGAAAGAGTTTGGTACATTTACAAAAATACCACCACATGGTCATCCACCTGAACTGAGCACCGGGCAAAAAACATGAGGAAATGACCTCACCGTTTTATAACAAACATGAATTACACATGGTGATGGCAACACCACATTGCAGAAGCACACAACCAAATATTTCTAGCACAAATATCTTAGTACAACTGACTTTGACGTGACTTATCAGCAAGATATAGAAGTTTAAGTAAATCATCCCTTAATATTGGTGAATAAATACTAATTCCACTGACATATTATTTCATTTATAACTTGGAGAAATTGTCCCGTTATAAGTAAATTTACCTGCCAATAGAACCAGAACTTTTTAATCAATATTAAGAAATTATTTACTTAAAAATAGCTCCTATATCTTGCTGAATACATTTATTTCATGTGTGATAAAATATATGCGCTATCATTTTTACTTATAATCCTTGGTAATATTTGGTGTTTTTGCAGTGCACGTTGCCTGTAATTTAACTGAGCTGGAGCTTTTTGCAATCATAAATGGGTCAAAAAATGACTTCCTAGACGAGCAGAGCTGGAGGAGACATAAATCCCAAAGAGTTGGAGTCATAATCGAAGCAAAAAGCGGTTCAACAAGGCGCTGAACAAAAGCACAAACTCAAATTATCCCGGTTTTTATTTGTGAATAAAAGTACTACTTTTCTTCCACTTCAGAACTCTGTATTTTGTTTTGGTCTTGTTGAGAGAAAATTGTGGTAAAACACCTCCTTTTGTTGTTCTCTCGTGTCCAAGACGAAGTGCGGGACAGCAAAAACCACAGACAACAGATTTACTGTTCAACATCAGACATATCCAGAGTTTATTCCGACAAACAAATGCATCAAACCACATTAAAACAATTAGAGAAGCATCAGAGAGTTTAGACCACCACACACAATCATGAATTACCTTGACAAGCAGAGAAAATGGACAAAAAAAATCAAAGGTAAAGACGCTTCTTTGGAGATCGCCGTGCGGCTGCAAACCAAGCGATCTGATTCGTTCCTCGTGGGTGTAACGTTTTTACTAAAAGGTGTTTCCTTGTATTTAATTTATGCAATTAAGGCGTGTCCTCTCCTTCTTTGGCTGCAAGAAGTTTCAGATTACTAAGTTAGGCTGTCCGAAATAACTTTATTACCTTGTGAGGCCTGTTTAGTTCCAGAACTGAGGCGTTCCTCTCTTTAGACAAGAAAAGACCAAAGGTTATATTCAGAGAGAATCTTCTCATGTCAATTCGAGAGCTGGACTTTCTCCCAGTTCTCCAGTTGAACAAAAGATTCTTGTTTTAACCAGAGTTCACTGATAGTTATCTTAATGTTTTATTACCTCGCCGAGCAAGTCCTCCAAACACGAACCTTTACCATATCTTAGAAGTGACACTCCCAGCCTGGCACGTTCTCCCTCCTTTTAGATCAAAGCGCAGATTTTGAGAACTAGCACACTCATAAAATATACCTGAGCATTTTTCAATAAAAACACATTCATTACCAGACATTTTCTAATTAATATTCTACTAGTTTTTGATTATACATCTGACTAACTGATGTTACAGTCTAGCCTGAGTTAGACACTATTAGGGCTGTTAATATAACCTATTTTAAATCAAAACATGCTGTTAATAACTAAGAAAAATATCCTATAAATTAGGTTATAATCATTAGAAGCATGAGTATAGGTTTAATCCTAAATTTGAGCCTAGACAAAACAATTTTAATTTTTGTCTAATATTTTAAACATGTAATTGGCGTTGAAGGTAACGTTATAACCAGCATATTAAGCTAATATTTTCCAACAGTCTCTTACAGAGAATCGTAATCAAATAAATTGAAATTGATGGTTGTAACATAGCAAAATGTAAAAAATAAAATAAAAATACACTGCAAAATTATACACTTGTTGAATTTTGGGCTTTTTTATGAAGGAAAATCCCATTAAGAAAGGCATCTTTTGAATTTATTTCATTATTTCAAACACCTTTAATTTCACCAATCAAATAAAAAATCAACTTGATTTTCTCTCTGACAGCTTAATAAAAAGCACAGATGCATTGTACGACTTCCCTGCAGAAAGTACTTGGAACGTAGCTCAGAAATAATATTACAAAAAAATAATTTTCAGTATTGATACTGACCTTTTGAGCCACGCTTTGAAAGCTGCCCATGTCTACGTTAATGAGGCCTAAATGAGAGCAAGAGGGGAGTTTGGTGAGAAAGCGTTTTGCATCTATTTGTTTGCGGAGCCTTAAATGATGCAAATCATAAAGACTTGCAGCCCATTCATAATATTCCTCTAGTTTAATGACTTTACTTTCCAACTTTCCCTCATTATTTCATGTCAACCCATGTTTACATGAGTCGTATATCAGAAAGGATCATTAATCTGAACTCCTATGATCTGTTTATTGTAGTTTGGGCCAAGATATCATCAACCATTCTGACCTTATAGCCGAGTTTTTTTAATGCAAATAAAGTGCAGATGAATTTAGTGTGAAGAATGATTGAGAGAGCTTGAGTAAGACGAAGATATTTAAACACATGAAGTACTCTGAAGTGGGGAGACGGACGAGGAAAGGCTCCAAACAAACAGGTTAGCTCTCTTCTTTTTTCACTTTATGTAAACTCTCATCCATATATCCATACACAGAAAAACATTTGTTGCGATCATTTGTGGATTTTTAAAGAGCTCTGTATGTTATTTAGAGATAAAACTCATTTCTGCTACTACAGAAATGAGTTTTATCTATAATATAAATGTATGGACTGTCTGTAGTGAGGCTTTATTATAATATCATTATAAACTGGAGATATTCCAATAGATCAAACTGTGTTTTTTTTTGTTCCAGAAATGTTGAATTCACCCTCATCCTCCAATGGCTCGCTTCTTTTCTCTCAATCCACGTTTATAAAAATAATGCATTGCTTGACCTACAGAGAAAACATTTACAGTTTTTTCATGTTTAACGTCAGCTACGTCTCCTCGTTCCTCCCGCTCTGCATCCTCGTCCTCCGCCATGGACTCCAACAACGGCAGAAAAAGTCGTCCACCTTCTTATCGGCGTCGACGAGCCACTCTGACTTCTTCACGTACCACCTGGTGGTGATGGAGCTGAGCGGAGTCGTCGGATACACCATGAGTTTCTGTGCCATCTGCATCAATCAAGAGGAAGTAATAATAGCCGGCCTGCTGCTGTGTAGCTTCACAAGCATTGCAGATGTGTTGGTCCACATCCTGACATGTGTGGACCGCTACTTGGCCGCCGTGCATCCCGTCACCTACCTGAACCTCAGATCCGAAAAAGGGGTCAGAACCAGAAACATCGGCATTAGATGTACCTGGATGTTTTCGTTAGTTGGGACTTGTCTGATGTTCAACGACATGTTCTTTTTTATTCTGAATTTACTGACCTTGGTCTTGTCAGTAACAGTCGTCTCCTTCTGCAGCGTTTCGGTTCTCCGTGTTTTAACCCGTCCAGGCCCGGGACAGCAGGCTGGCGAGGTAAAGAGGCTTCACCAATCAAAGCAGAGGGCTTTTCACACCATTTTGGCCATACTGGGAGTCTTACTATTGAAGTTTGCTTGGAATATGATTTGGTCTGTGATGTATACCTTTCAATATGACCTGGGTTGTATGTTGATAACATGTAACTTTTGGATCAATCTGCCCAGCGTTCTGCTGTTGCCACTGATGTTTCTGTACAGAAACAAGAAATTAATCTGCTTTAAAAAATGACTGGGTCGGCGATGGTGAAGTGGTGTGACTTCAAAATGGTAGGAGGTCATATGGGCATCTACAGCTTTTATTTTGAAAAGGCAACAGATACTGCAAAGAGCCGGGTAACTTCAGCTTTAGACATTTTGATTTTATTTGCATTTAATATGTTGTCATGACTATAATTGTGATTATTTGCTTTACTGTTGAATGTACATATTGCTATTTTGGTTTCTGTTCAGTGTTTAAACAGATAAGTTTAACAGATCACGCCATTATGATGGGCTAAATGTTTTCCCACTCTATCAGACGTACGACGGTTTCCCAGTGTTTAATGATTGCATTTCAAACATAGTAGGTGAAAGTTCAATCTTTGTTTATTGTTAAAAATGTGTCATGGTGAAGCCAAGCTTCTTTAAAGAGTGGTAGGACTTTGGAAGTCATAAGTCCTCATGCGAGTGCAGCTGTCTCCAAACTGACTAATTTTAATTGCTAACGTGCCACAAAATTCATTAAATAAAAATGGAAAAATGTGTTTATTGTGATCTCTCTCTTTCTTTTGGTTTTTGCTCAACAATGAATACAACTTCGGTTTATTAAAAGCTTTTATTTGTAAAATCTATACATCATTAAAGATCCAAAACATAGGTATGGCTCTGGATTGTTGCCTTTTTAGAAGAGAAATGTTGTGAGGATTTGGTACTTTGTGACTATTTTGGTGCTAGTTGTGTCTACTTCTTGATTGTTCCCAGCTGTTCCCCTGATTATCCCCATGTCTGTGTTTCCCCGTTTTATCTTTGTCATTTGTCGTATGTTGTGTCCTTGTCTAGTTCGGTTCCAGTGCGACCAGTGTCTCTGTTTCCTGCTTCTTCACTCACCTGTGCCGCCTGGACTTTGTGAACGTTGAGATCAGCATTAAAACTATCGTTTGTTCACCACCACCTGAGACCAACCATGTCTACCTCAACAACCAACCCCACAAATGACAAATGGACAATTTTTACATTTTTGGGTTATGAGTCGTTTTCTGTTTTTATTGTGCCAATTTTTTTTTTACCATTCTCATGGTCAGAAGCCGAACAAATAATTTCAAGGGCCAAAAATGGGCCCCAAACCACACTTTGGACACCTCTGTGCTAATGATACCCCACATACTACTCGCAACATCTAAGCTAACCTTAGCATTGTTGCTAATTATTAGCATCAGTACCCCCAATTCGGGTCAGATCAGAACTCTGGGTTCCAGCCGACATGCACACTTTGGCAGGCCCCTTTTAAACTTCTTGCTGCAGTTAACATCACCACCATCATCTACACTTATAAACTGGTCATCACTTCAAACACTCAGGCGTCGAAGTGCTGGCAGCCTGCTCCTCATGTACTCCTAGATGATTAGATGATGAATCACAGGTGTGTAGGACCCAGTCACGCCCTCCGGGTAGAGCAGCCTCTTGGCGCCATCTAGTGGAAGGAGAGGGAAGCAGCAGGCAACAGAAAGAGGACCAAAAACCCGGTTCCCAATCATTAAACCAGTCTTTAAGTAGAGCACTTAAAATACACTAAAAAGTCATTTTACACGTGTCTTTTCAAATTTAAAGTCCACTACTTACAATATCTGCATTAAAAGGCATCTATAGTCAAAATAAAAACATGCTAAGTATTTTTTTAAAGACAAAGTAGAGATGGGTTGGACGTGGTGCCATTTATGTAAGTAAATAAGTAAAAATAAATTTCTCAGACAACAGTTACAAAGAAAAACACAAAGACACGCGTTTAAAAAATACATCAAAACAACATAAAATTGTCATAGTAACTCAGGTACCAGCGAGGCTAAAATGCTTGTTTAAAAAAGTTGCTTTTTAATAGCATCGACAGTGTTTAATGATGTGAAATAGTGTGAGAGTTCATTTCACAATCTTGGTCCAGCAGCTTCGTAAAACAAACCCAGATGCACCAACCCACACGGCCGCAGGCTCCAGCGTCAACATGGCCGCCATTAAATATTCCTCTTACACTTTAAACTTTCTGTCCTGTGCAGAAAGAGCGTCTGTAACACCACACTGCTTGGCAGATTGAACCAACCATCGATTGTCAGTGTCACGCAGTCGTTCTGTCCGAACGCAAACATTATAACCCAACAGAGCCCAAAAGCAAATCTCAACAGCAGCGCCACCAGGATGGCCATGATGGTGTAAAACGCCCTTTTCTTTGACTGGTCCGCCCTCCCTGCCTGCTCCCCAAGCCTGGGACGAACCAAAACGTTCAAAACAGAAAGGTTACAAAAGGACACGACTGCTACAGATAATATCAGGGAGCTAAAGTTAACGATGAAAAACAGCTTGGCGCTGACTAAGCTAACCAACAGAAAGGAAAGCAGCCAGACGCAGCCGGTGATCATATTTCTGATTCTGATCCAGCTTCTCTCTCTCAAATTTAGATATAAGATGGGATGAACGACAGCCAGGAAGCGCTCCAAACATGTCAGCAGGTGGAAGAACAGCTCTCCAAACCACGTCAAGGTGAACATCAGGATCCCTACTTCTAATATTTTATCGACTTCTTTCTTGTAAATACCACAAAACATCAGGACAGAACCAAAGACCCCAATCAGCTCCATGCTGGCCAGGTGGTAGGTGAAGCAGTCAAAGTGGCTCAGGGCTGCGGCTGAGGAAGACGAGCGTTTATTCAGTCGTTGTAAGCCCTTATAAAGGATGAACAGAGAGAGAGGAAGTTGGAGAGACACTGTGATGATGATATACGAGATGAAGATGGAGGAGGTCGGTCTGGAGACGATGCAGATCATGAAGGAAGACAAGTAGTTGTACACTGAGAAAGCTTGAGGATCAAACTCAGTTTCATTGTAGGATGAAGACGATTCCATCATACCTGGAGGAGGGGAACACAAAGCAGTCCAAGTAAACACAAGAAAATATATCAGATGTAATTTACAGCCACACAGTATCATCTTACAGCACAATTAAGTAAGTAAAATGCTGCTTGTATCAAAAATGACCTTAAAAAATTTAAATTGGGCCTCTGTCTCTTTAAGAAGTTTCTACTCTTTCCGTAATCACAACAGTGTTCCTCCATTATGCCATTTACAGCCGTTCTTAGGGGTGTTGGACTGAGAAGAAATTCGTATGATGAGTTCAGCAGACTCCCAGTTTAATCAGGTGTTTGCTAATTGTTGCTGCCGCTAGTCTGTAGGAGCTGAGTGCGGACGGGTGCCCCGTGTTTCGTGGATATAGGCAGCACTTGGTGCAACTCTCTTATACAGAATCACGTTGTGTTTGAGAGTTTTCAAAGCAGTCTGAATGGTCATGACAAAGTTTAACAAATGTTTATGTCACTGATGTCACAATGAAGCATTAGGGTCAAATTTAAAATACTTTGTTGGTCCCAAAGGGAAATTAAACAAAATAAAGGACAAAACATGTGATCGCGTTTCTGCTTATAGCTTTTTTTTCCAAGTTGGAACCATAATCTCACAAAAAGTGTAAAATATAGACAAAAAAATTCACAAAACTCAACCAAGAGACACCAAATTTAACAAAGACCGTAAGACAGAAGACAGATGTATTTCTGTTATAGAGTCTTAAAATAAAATTGATTTAAAATATTCTTCATCTTTTTGGAAAGTTTCTTGCTTTCAACGAAAAACAGATTCAAACCACAAAACCATTCAGATGCAGATGACACCGTTTCATCTTTATTCCAGACACAGGAAGGTCCATAGAATAAAGATTAAAAATAACAATAAAAAAGATAAGAATGAACACAGAACATAATATTGTTCACTGAATCACAAATAAATGGTGATAGTTGAGCACTTTTCTAAATTAATATCTGTATGTATACTGTTTGGTTTAGTTTCTTATAAATATGTAAACATTTTGTCTTTTTGCTTTAAACATAAAAAGAATTACTCGATTATGAATTTACTTCTACCTGGAACCTGTTTGCATATAAGTAAAAAATATGTAAACATTGTAATAATTTAAGCTTTCTGTACAGATGTGAACTAAAACAGGAGAAATTCATAAAAAAACCAACCTTCTTATTGCTCACAAGCTTCCTGCTTCTCTTTCTGTCCCCTGGATGAAATGGTGGTAAAAATCTGCCGCTCTTCCCTTCACCTCTGTGTTCAATATTTCATTCAAATATTCTTTATTTGCATTAACAAATTGTCACGTCAAGCGAATTCAAAGACAGCCGACCAACAACATGCATGTCCTGGACAAACATGGACCACAGGAGTTATTTGTCATCACTTATTAATATATTATAGCAAACACATTACACTGTTGTTTATACAATGCTTTATTTTATTTCATTTCTCTCTCTTGCATTAGCACAGTGGTGACCAAACTTTTTGACATTGAGTCCAAAAATGTCAAGTTGAAAATACTTGACAAAAGTTCAGCATTTTTCTGTTTAATAGTAATTGCAAAGTATATTTTTTATTTATTTTATTTTTACCTTCTCAACAAGACAGTAAGCACATATAATTTTAATAAATTAATCACTGTAGATTTAAAACATAAAATGCTCTTGCAGGTTTCCCCAGTTAAACAAAAATAAAGCTAAACAGTTTTCAGGTTGATCATATTTTTCTAGATTTTTTTGTCTCTTTTCAGCAACAAGCACCAGATATGGGCCACTCTTACTTTATTTTGCCAAGTTTATTAAATTATTATGCCATTTAATAAACATCCAGTGCATTTTAGTAAATGTCACTGGATGTTTTGTTTTTACTGCTAAAAGAAATTAAATTCTAAACAAAAACCTGGAGCCTGAACATTTTGTGTTGCACCTTGTGTTTGCCTGGCAAACCAGAGTTAAAGCATTTGATTTGATTTTTGATTCAATTTATTTATTTCAATACAGGTTTCTAAAAACAAGAAAACAAGCAATCAGTAGGACAGAGAAAACATGTGCATTCTTGGTTTATGATGAAGAAAATAGACCCACTTTGGACAGTTCTGCATCCGCATTTAATATCTTGTCCAGTTAGAATAAAAATACAGATCAAAGGCAGTTTGAGAGAAAAACAGAAGGTAAGGCTGATTAGTTTCAAGTTTTGCTAATTTATTCTCACTTCTGGAAACATCTACTTGTATAAAATAAGAACAAAAGACTTTAAAAACTAATAATCCATCTATTTTCTCCGGCTTATCCAGGTTCAGGTCGCGGGGGAAGCAGCTGGTGTTTATATTGTTGTTTGGTTCTTTCGATTTTTTCTTTTAACCAAAAGAAAAAAATAAAAATGTAGTCACACTTTCTTTCTTTTGTTGGAACTTTATTTTTGATATGTGTTTTGCTTTGAGATTGTAATTCATCCATCCATCCATCCATCCATTTTCTGTTCACCCTTGTCCCTTAATGGGGTCGGGAGGGTTGCTGGTGCCTATCTCCGATTGTAATTCATTTCAGTCGTAATTTTATGGTTATTCTTGTGATTTTATTTCTTTTCCTCTCTTAGCATGGCTCTAGCTGAGCTCAGACTGATGGGAAAACTTTTTTTTACAAAACGGAAATCTTCCCGTTCTGTGCACAAACAGCAGTGGCAACACCAGACTGCTGGGCAGATTAAACCAAACATCAATGGTCATTGTGACACAGTCGGTATCCCCCTCTGACAAATACACCACTGTCCAAAAGAGGCCCCAAGCAAACCTCAACACCAGTGTTCCCAGTATGGTCAGAATGGTGTAGAACGCCCTCCGCTTTGACTGGTCCAGCCTCTCCCTGCCCCCACCCTGCTCACCTGGACCTGGACGCATCAAAGCACCCAAGACTGAAAGATTACAAAAGGAAACAACAACCAGAGACAATATGACAAGGCAGAAATTCATGAGCACAAATAATCTGACTAACACCAAAATGACCCACGGAAAGCAAAGCAGCCAAACGACGGCGGCAACGACGTTTCTGGTTCTGATCCATCTTCGGTTTCTCAGCTTCCGATACACGATGGGGTGAACCACAGCCAGGTAGCGCTCCGAACACGTGAACAAGTGGAAGCACATTTCTCCAAACCACGAGACGGTGTAAAGCAAGGTCCCACTCCGTAAAATCTTCAGAGAGTCTTCCATGTAGATGGCGACACAGGTGAGGATGTAACCGGCGATCCCGACGAGCTCCATGCCGGCCAGGTGGTAGGTGAAGCAGTCACAGTGGCTGACGGGCGACGAGGAGGAGGAGGAAGAGGAGGAGGAAGAGTGCTTTTTCCAGTGCTGGAGGCCATGATGGAGTATGAACACAGAGAGAGGGAGGTGAAGACAGACGTGGATGACGACGAACAGAAGGAACACGGTGGAGGTCGGTCTGGATCTGAGGCAAATCATGTAATCAGACAAGAACAGGTAGGAGGCAGGAGGCGCGGATTCATTCTGGGCTGAAGAAAAGTTCAACATCATCTGGAAGAAAAACACGTCCATTAAAACGCAATAACATATCACACATGTAGCTTAAACCATTAAAATTAACTTTCATCAATGAGTAAAATGCACATTTTAGTGCTAATATCGTATGGAGAGCCATTTCAGCCAAAATTAAATAAATAAATACAGGGAAAATGATTAAAATAAATAAATGAATGAGTAATTGGCACCTTTATTCCCATTTATATTTATTCATTTATTTTTTTTACTCATTTATTTATTTATTTTCCCTATATATATATATTTATTTATTTAATTTTGGCTGAAATGGCTCTCCATAACATCGATGCTAAAATTGAACCACATTGTGATTTTTACATCTATTTTCTGAATGAACTTAATAACAGTCAAAAATAAAAACATGGATTTATGTTCAATCACTACAGCAGTTTTCTTCTTTACTTCTCAATTATTTTTGATATCAGTAATTTATTACATTTCTGAGTTTCTGTGTGATAATTTCACTCAAGGCTGAATAACAGATGTGCTTCTTTAAAACCCAGAGGAAACGCAAAATGTCACAAATCTGATTATTTTTTGCTTTTTTGGCCCTAAAAACTTCTCACCTTAACATAGATGTTTACTTAATTTCTCTAAACCCAAGAGGAATTTATTCCAGAATTGTATTTAAAGAAAAATTACAGCATTCAAAAGACTAAATAATAAACATAATAAACATCTAGGATTTTTAAGTACAGACCTTTTATAACAATAAAGTGATGAGGTAGTTCTGTAAAACTTTAGTAAATTATTATAATACTTCTCAATTGTGACATTTATTTGTTGAACATACATATTTCCATAATATAGAGTCATCAAGATTTCTGTTTTATAATTAGACTGAATAAGTTTTTGTAGCTATATAACGCATTTATGTCATTTCAAGAAACTTTTAATTCCATTAATTACAATGTATTCTCGTGTTGTCTTCTGCTGACTAAATTTTAAGATATATGAGGAAAACATTTGGATTATGTTGCTTTTCTAATCTCTGATAACAACCAGCAGACCGACCTTATTGGTGTTTCAAAGCTCCGCTGCTCCTTTTCTGCCTCCTGGACGATCGGCTGCCCTGGATGAAACCTGCAGCCTCCTCTCTGTTCCTTAATGTCCAATTCAAATCCGGCTCATTTGCATTAACAAAAACGTTCCATATGGATCATAAGGAAAATGACAAACTACATGCATGTGACGAAGACGCATGAATCCACTGATAGATTTGCACACTACCCCAGTGAACATGGCCTTTAAGTTTTAATTAAATTTATTGCATCCTGCTTCAAAATGTTTCCTCCAGTAGGGGGCGCTTTGACATTGTCTGTATTTTTTTTCAAAATATTACAGTTTTGAAGTTCGAAATTCTTCTAAAACTTAACAGTGAAACTATAATTACTAATTCAAATGATCTTTAAACGTAGCTTCTGCTGTTTAATTCACTTTATTCACTGGAAGAGGTGTTGCCTGGCCTCTTAATGTTCAGTATTAAATTTCCTTTATCGCTTCTCATTGTGTTGCTGCTTCTCACCAAACCTGTTAAGTATTGATTTGCCGATATGAAAATTTGGGCCAGTAGCCAATATTTCACATCGATTTTACATATTTCCTTACACTTTCAACACTGAATAAACATCTTCACTGCCTTCAGTCTTTGCTTTCAGTCAAGTAAAACCTCTGCTGCATTACACTTCCACTTTAAAAGAAGAAAATGTAAATGATGTTGTATGTTTGGCAGAAACGCCGTGGGAAAAGTGGAGCAGGCTTTTGCCTGGGCAACCAAATACATATTTATACTGATCTGCCCGAACACGCCGTCTGCAGTTCAACAAAGTAGAGTTTGGGATCAAAGAACTAGATTTTTATAAGTCATTTTATACTTTTCTCACATTGTGGACATGAATAAAATGATTAAATTCATCCTACACCTTCAGGTAAGTGAGTAGTCAGGAACGTTTCTGTTCATATATATGAAAACGTTGAATTGAGAACAGCTTCCGGAGCGCAATGGCTCAAAAACCTCCCGGTGTGCGTTGTCGTGTAGCCAGAGAAAATAGATATGCAATAAATAGACATAGAAATACAAGAAGACAGGAGAAACTAATGCACATGTGCAAAACATAATGGCTTTCTGCATTTCCTTCCTGCAAAGATTTTCTTCAAAACTACAGAAGAAGAAAATATCAACAATAGTGCATAGCAAAGTGATGCTAAAACACAAATAAAATACAAAAATAAACTTAAGGAAAGCGCTAAACACACAGGAAGTGAATTACTGACTTTATTAGTATTTTTCTGGAGCTGGTAAAAAACAGAACAGGGCAACTAATAGTCTGTAAGTTCATATATCTTTTTTTTACTTTGAACACAGTAATTAAAATTTGTGTGCTTTTTTTAATTTGAATTGATCAAACAGATTATTTATGCACACATGGTGAATACATCCAAACACAAACACAGACAGGAAGCAGTTGCTTATGCAAGACTGACCTGCACTGCAAAAACACTCAATTTTACCAAGTATTTTTGTTGAGTTTCTGGCACAAATGTCTTAGTACACTTCAATTAAGACACAACTAACATAAAAGTAACTTATCAGCAAGAAAAGTAGCTTGTTTCAAGTAAATTATGCCTTAATATTGATGAAAACGTATCAGTTCTCTGGGCAGATTATTTCACTTGGGAGATTGTCTTGTTACGAGTAAAAGTATCTCCAAGTAGAACTTGCACTTTTTTGTCAATATTAAGGAATTATTTACTTAACACTGTAAGTTATGGTAAAATACTGGCAGCTGTAGTTGCCAGAATTTTACTGTATAAATACAGATTTTACCATATTTATACGGATTTTACCGTGTAAATAAATACGGTAAAATCCGTAATTAGACAGTGAAATTCTGTCAACCACAGAATTTTACCACATAAATACGTGTTTTACCATATTGATACGTTAAAATCCGTATCAATACGGTAAAATCTGTATTTATACAGTAAAATTCCTAAATCAGAAACTTTTTTTTTTTTTACAATGAAGCTCCTATGGAGCTGGTAAAAACAGAACAGAAAGTATCTTTTCAGCAAGTGTCTTGCTGAAAAGATACTTGTAAGTTAGTTTTGTCTCATTCCCAGTGTACTAAGATACATGCAGTAGAAACTAGACTGAAAATACTTGGTAATATTTGGTGTTTTTTCAGCGTAGTTGACGTAAATGCTGCCATCACACTCATTGGATGTTTTTCTTACAACACACACATTTACCGGTTCTAAGCAGAAAGAGCAGAGGCACGACCAGGCTGCTGGGCAGATTAAACCAAACATCAATGGTCATTAGGATACAGCCAGAACTTCCTCTTGACACATCCAGCACAGCCCAGGAGAGACCCCAAACAAATCTCAACACCAGTGTTCCCAGTATGGCCAGAATGGTGAAGAACGCCCTCCTCTTTGATTGGTCCGCCCGCTCCCTGCCCCCTCCCTGCTGCCCCGGGCCTGGACGCCTCAAAACCCTCAACACAGAAAAGTTACAAAAGGAGACAACTGACAAGGATAAGATCAAGAAGCAGTAATTTGTCATGACGAAAAAATTTGCTTTTACCAAAACTACTCCAAAGAGGCAAAGCAGCCAGATGAAACCAAGAACGACGTTTCTGATTCTGATCCATCTTCCGTTTCTCAGCTTCAGATACACGATGGGGTGAACGACAGCCATGTAGCGCTCCGTACACATCAGCATGTGGAAAAACACCTCTCCAAACCACATGTAGGTGGAAAGAAGAACCCCTACTTCCAATAAACCAGGCATTCCCCCTTTCCAAATGGTGCAGAAGGTCAGAACAAAACCAAGGACCCCAACCAGCTCCATGCTGGCCAGGTGAAAGGTGAAGCAGTCAGAGTGACTCGTCGGCACTGATGATGATGAGGAGGAGCGTTTTTTCCACTGATGGAGGATAAACACAGAGAGAGGGAGGTGGAGGGAGACGGTGGCGATGATAAACGTGAGGAAGATGATGGCGGACGGTCTGGAGACGAGGCACGACATGTACAAATGGATGAAGTCGCTAGTCTGGAAAAGCTGAGGATGAAGAGTGGTTTCATTGTAGGCTGGAGAGGAAGGCATCATCTTACCTAGAAGAAAAACAGACAATGCTAAAACTTCATGTGACAAGGATTTCACACTGCAGCATTAAGTTAAAACTCACAATTCAAGATTAAAGAACTTTAAAAACAAAGTTTAGACAACTTGTCTCTAGTTGTTAAATCAACTTCATGAAATTTAATTTCTGAGTTAAAACCAAAACAATTTTCTTTTTGACTTAAACTGCATTTTTAAAGCAGGAGGTGGACTTTGATTTTCAAGTTCAACCACCTTCAAATGTTTTACAGTGCATAAGCAAGGATTGAAATGTCTAAAAAAAATATGTGTATCGCTTTAAATTATTAAAACAGAAAGGGGGGTTGTCCTGAGTTGTTGATATCACAACACTGTTTACTCTTGAATTTATGAGAGTTTTTTAAACATTTAATGACGTTACAAGTAGGGATGCACCAGTGTGAAAACTTGGGCCAATATCTATATCTGATATTAATATTAGCGTTATGGCCGATAACTAACATTAACTGATATTACATATATTTTACTACCGTTTTGACACCTTTTGGGGGAAAAAACAAGCAGAAACAGATAAAATAAGCATCGGCTGTTCAAATCGGCACATTTTTTTTATATACCAATATGTTAAAAAATGACTGATGTGAGCCGATATTGATATTGGTGCCGATACATCGTGCATCCCTAGTTGCAACAAAGAACTGCACGAGTTTGAAATTTGAATTTACTGCAGATTTTCTCTGATCCAGACAAGGTCAGGATCATATTTACAGACTCAAATATCAGCTTTAAAAATATCTGGAGTGCTGCAGGTGTGTGAACACTTTTAATGTAATGATCAATTAAAAGCTTTTATGAAGTCTTCTCTTAATTAAACACTTTCAGAATTTCATTTTACAAATTGTAGGCTTAACTTTTACTTTCACCTTTAACTGTGTTTAATAAAACCAGCAAACTGAACATTCCTGCTACTTAAGCAGAATAAAATGATCCAAAATGAAAGTAAGATAACCAAACATAGAATAGACTAAACAAGTAACATAAATAAATGTTTTAATTATAATTATTACCATTCATTCAGTGTTTCTTTTGTTCTTTATGCTAATACTGACCTTTCACCTTTACTAATAGAAGCCAAAACAGCCTGAAGTCTAGTTTATTTTTGTAGCTATTAACTGTTGGACATTCTAGTGTTAATTTTCTTATCTGCTCTATTTTTTCTACATAATTTGCTACCTAAGCTACTTTTTATATCAGTTAATTGCATCTTCTACTGCTATTCTTAAGCATATTATGATTTTATGCTGATAATATTTTACACATTCTGCATTCCTATATAAGAAAAATAAACTAACCTTCTCAGTGCTCCTCGTTTTTCTCTCTGTTGAAATCAAGCACTTGGTAGATTTTGAGTTTCTCCTCTTGATTCAATCCAGACGCACTTTATTTGCATTAAACAAATGATGCTACGTGGATAAAGTGACAAATTGTGAACTGCATTAATGTGATGGAGGATAAATCTTCTGACAGATTTACATGGCATGTAAAATATCAACATCAGCATGTTTAGATTTACAACATAGAAAAATAAGAATAAGTACATTACTTTGCCTGAACAGATGAATATTTTGACTGGGGAAAAAACTGAAAAGCAAAGTTATTTTAGTAAAATCTTGGAAATTCATCTTTTATTAAGCATTTCTGTCTGGAAAAGAAAAACATTGAAATTTTTGAAAACAGAGCTAAAATATTCTAACAAAAAAAATGAGTCACGTTATTGACATTATTTACATCTAGTTGACTTTTGTTAACGCCTAATTTCTGATACATACTTGTAGTTTGTAATGTAATTATTTCATTTTTTTCAAAGTCAAAAAATTAAAATATAAAAACAGAAGTAAGAATAAAATACTGTACATTATGGCCAATTTTACAGCAGGAGGAAATACTGTACAAATAATAAAAATAAAAGAGCTACTACCTCTTAACATTTATCCCAAAATTGTGTAATAATTCATAATATATAAGTAATTGAAGAGCTCAAGATCGTCAACACAACCAATGAGTTCCAAAACTAATCCATCCATCCATCCATCCATCCATCCATCCATCCATCCATCCATCCATCCATCCATCCATCCATCCATCCATCCA
>CAEGAE010061033.1:0-42164 GCA_903067095.1 Girardinus metallicus | reverse complement strand
TGAAATGCTGCTGAAATTCTGATCTGAACATAAAGATTGGCTCATATGGGTTGAGGATGGAATTAGGATGGAAGAGACTAATTGATGAGAGAAAGCAAACTGATCAGTTAACTTCAAACCTGGAACTGATGCTAGACTGAGACCTGAATGAGTCTAAATAAACGAGTAAACTTCTGACTCCATTCATGTCCCCAAAAGTTTTGCTGCCATAATGATGATGTTCAAAAGTGCAAGAAAAATGGATTCCTGGGCCATTTTTTGCTTCAACCATTTGTCTCTGAAATAGTCACCAAACCTAAAGAGGGAGTTGAATGTCTTTGGGTTGAATGAGAAAGTCATTGTAGAAGAAAAAGCATGCCCTTGCAGGAGTGATTGAGGATGAGTGAGCCTTGAACAGAAGGGATGCTGGCTGTTTTTAATGAAAATTGGAAATGTAGGATTTCTCTGAGGAATGATACAAATTGCATAGTTCAAATAGCCAAGAAATGTAAGCAACTATTAGAAACATCCTACAGTGGGTAAAATTGAGAAGAGTGAAGTGGTTTGATTTCACTTTCAGGGCTACATGATGAACGCAAGTGAGGTAAACTGAAGTGAAAGCTCCTTTCCGAAATGTGCCGATAAACACCAGAAATCTGGGTGAATGAGGAGGACTTTGAATGTGCGGGTGATGTCTGCTTTAGCGAGCCCGGTGCCTTGGCCTGCTAAGCGAATGAATTTAAAGGTCTTATCGAACCCTTCTTTGACTTTCTTAGCTAGAAGTGAGTCAGCTGTGTCAGGATTTGAAGATAAAGATTATAATAAAGACAATAAAATATGGAATTTGGAATATCTAACCCGTGGAAAAACCCGTGAATGAACCTGTCAGAGAGAAAGTTAAACTCTCTGTTGGGACAGGAATGAGAACATTCACCTAGATTTGAAGTTAAGATATGGTTTTATTATATTGGAAGTGGAAGTGGAAGTGGGTCTGTGGAGTCAGAAAATCCTTGCAAATGTACTGCCATGGATTAGCGGGCATGCAGCAGTTTGCAACTGGAGACTGAACTGCCAGATCGTTGAAGTTATTGCAGATCATCCTGCCCCCTGGTACAGGGGGCACCATTTGTTGGTGCCCTCAGAAATTGGTGAGTTTACAAGAAGATTGATGTCTGGGTTTTGGGTTGATATGAAGGGGAGGGGCAGTGGGAGACTGCTGATAAGAGGCTGAAGAAGTGTTAGATGAGGAACAAGGATGAAGAGGGTGAGTAATTGTACAAGTATGTGCTGGATGAGATGAAGTACCGCAGAAACTGCGAGAAAGACGTGCAGGTGGCAAAAATGTGGCTGTACGATTCTGGATAAGAGAAACCCAGTATGTCCCCTGGTTAAATTGTTGAAAACGGCCTGCTGTCTGGGCTGCAAAAAAAACAACAACAATGTGATATTGATGGAAACCTGATCGCCTACATCGAAGAATCATGTCAAGAATAATGAGAAATAGTCATCGAATTCGAACCTGGGACCTGGATACCTGATTGTATTAAATTTCTTCAACGTTTGCAGCAAGATGTGCATGTCTTCTACAATTCTATTGTTAAGAGCGTCATCTCCCTTCATCTCTTCTGCTGTAATCTGCTGGGGCAGCGGCGTCAGAGCCAGGGACCTAAAAGGTTCAACAGCCTGATAAAGAAGACTGGTTATAAATCGGACAGCTGTGGCTGAGCCGGAATGCTGCTGATAGTGTTTCGCTAAAACCTAGAAGATAGAGCACATCACTACAGTTCTAAAGTCCCCGACTCCCTGAAGCTCAGAGAATAATTCAAGAAAAATTCTGAACAATGACCATGTTATTTGTGAGATCGGCCTGGGAAGCAGAGCATCTTTGGTCAGAAGTTTCTTCATCTTTGGTCAGAAGTTTCTTCATATTTCTACAGATCGCTGCAGAATATCTTTCCTGCCAACAGCCATCGACATCATTTAGAATTTGTTGGCAAAAATGAAGGTGAAGCGGGAGAGGGATGTTATGTTGTGTTATTGTATGAATAGGACAAAAGGGGAAGCTTTGACTATGTATGTTAAAAAGATGCTTGTATGTAGAGAGAAGAAGAAGGGAGCGAAGGATAGATTTTTAGTAGGTTTGTAAATAAAGTGAAACCTAATGTAAATCACTACTGTTCAGACTGGTATCAGTGTTCTTTAAGACAAGTACTGTCCTGCTAAGGTATAAAAAGTAAAACATCTTTAAATGTTCATACTTGTGAAGCTTGGGAGAATGGAAATGAAATGACGGTACAGAAAAAAGCCTTGAAGCTCAGAGAGGATGCAGGCAGAGAGTGTAATACAATCTGGCTCCCACTAGGGGAGCTATCGGTGCGAGTAGCGGTCCGGAGCGGAAATGACGTCGCCCGAGATGCTGGAGGAGGAAGCGGACACTGAGAAAGAAGCGGAAGCCGGGATGTTTGGAGTTCGGTGGTGGAGCTGTTTGCTGTTGAGTTTCTGAGGAGGAAGGCTGAAATGTGGATATGTTGGTGTTGCTTGGCTGACAGACTCTGGAAGTCCACGGTGATCCGGGAGGAGCCTGAGCTCCGATAGAGGTCTACTGGTTTGTTATTTTGTTTGTATTTCCTTTAACTGCTTGCGGACGGTGTCGGAAATGCCGTCACCGGATATTTTGGAGGAGGAAACACACGTTGTTGACTGAGCGGCTGAAAGGGATTTGTTTCTCCTGTAGAGAGCGTCGGAGGCGTGGAACTTGAGACCCTGCGGTGGAGCGCTGGAATGTGGAAGTGTTGGTGTTTGGCTGAATGACTCCGGAAGGCGGCGGTGGCCCGGAAGAACGAGCCTGATGTCTGACGTTTCTTAGCGTTCTACGGTCACAGGACTGGGATGTTGGAGGTGAAGGATGAACCTCGGACGGATGTTGAAATGGCGCTAATGAACTGGAGTTTGAGTGGCGAAGATGAAAGAGCACATGGCATTTGCGACTTGGAACTTGACTAATTACTGGAAGAGGAAAAAGTTCGAATGTGAGGGAAGAACTGGATAGCCACGTCGCCTTCAGTGGTGAGTTGAATTTGTAGGCTTGTAATCGTAGCAAAAGTCACGGGTCTGACGTTTGATGAGACACAGCAGACTGAGCTGAGTGTATGAGCAGAGTATAACTAGGCCGCCTGGAAAATCAGAGGTGTGGTTTGAGCGTGGCCCAGCTCCCGAACCTAAGTTAACACATTAACTCCATTAAGACAAATGTAGCACTGTTAATGCACCACTGCTGCTCCTACATTTTTCTTAGTCAAAATGTCGGCAATGAAAAAGTCTGTCCAATGGCATTTGGGGAAAATAAGTTGTAACCACGACCCAAGAGAACAGCTCCTAACAATCTATTACAGAGAAAGAGGAAATACCCAATGATTCCCTTTTTGACCCACATCTGGAAAACTAAAACTTTTTACAACTACAAATACCATGCATCCGCTGCCTACTGTTCCACTCTTTGTAACATCGCATGACTTGAAAACAGTGATTTAATTGCAGACGTTTAGCTTCATATTAGACAGTTTTTTTTTTTTGTTTTTTTTTACCATTTCTATCAGCATATAATTTTAAATGGCAAGAGAAAATGTCACATTATAGCCAATTATAATTTTGTCACAAAATGGTCCTAAAAGCTATTATTGCTGTTTTTCACAATTAGGGGCTACATGTACTTGATCTGCTTGAGTGCTGTTGGGGTTAAAAAAGTAAATATACGGGAATAGAAAATCAAGAGCTTCAAATGTTAAGCAAATTACTACTACAGAAATTTGATGTGGTTGAGCTTTAATTCTATTCTAAAAACATGTAACATTGCCCTAAACATTAAACATAATTATTAAAAAAAGAAAATTATTGTTTAGTTTGTTTTATCATGCCATTAGGATTTAAAATGCTTTGTTCTAAAAATCTAAATGGTTTTGTGTAGTTTGTTTCCGTTCAACATAAAAGTTGAGATCTCAAAAGCCTAAAAGAGGTTTGTGTTCTCAAAACAAATTAATCCCAATTAGCCAGTGCAAAGAACCCAAGATGATTACAACCATTATGGAAATGGACCACAAACAGAAACTAGAGAAAAAATCAGAAGTTGTCTTGCTCAGTTGTCTTAAAATTAAACTTTTAAATTTGGGTACAATGAACAAAAGATACATGAAATGCTAATTTGGGATATGTTTTGCTCTTTTAAAATGTAACGTTTTTGCCATTGTCTTTTTTATGTACTAATACAGTTCTACTTAGGGAGGCAAACAATATGATACACATTTAGCCTACCCACACTGTTTGAAGGCTGGTTTTGTCCCAGCAGGGGCTGTCATTAACATGGACTCTTGCTAAGAGCCTCGAGCCTTAAGCTGTCCTTAAACTGCACATGCAAAAATGAGAAATTAACAAATGTCAGTCATTGCCTGACACTATTATCAACAGGGTGTCAATTTGAGCCTGAAACAGCCAAGGGGGATTCCAGTACTGATTCCAGTAGTTTCTCTTACTGTCACTCTTTGAATATCAACTCATAGTGTGCTCATCTAGTTCAGAGTTCAGGCCCACGGTGATCCGTGTCAAGTCAGTCCATCATAACATCTTGTTTGAATAAAACTGAAAGCCAGTGGGACCCCTTTGTGAAAATGTAATTGCCCCTGTTTCCTAATAGCTGGCTGTGCAGCTGCTTAATGGCAACACCTGCCATTAAGCAGGTGTGATAAATACTATATTTTCTTTAATTCACCTCAGAAAAATTTTGACCCACATTATTGTGCAGAATAGTTTTAATTCAGTAACATTATAGAATTTTTGAGCATGAGTGGGCTGTTATACCACAGCAAACAACAAAGTTTTAGATATGCCATTTGAAATGTTTTCATTTGTCTTGGATCTTTCCCAGGGATGGCATTTTGCCTGTTCTTTCTTATTACTGAAAACCAAACAGTGAAGCGTTCAGTGCATTAGATATTTTTTCGTTTTTTTGACACTTACTAGATGAGTTGTTAATGCACTTCTTAAGTAATTTTGGCAGGCTGGGAAGGTTTACCATTACATCATGCTTTTCCCATTTGTGAATGGTTTTCACTGGAGTTTGATGAAGTATCAAAACCTTAGAAATGCTTTGGACTGACAGATGCCAATGACTGTTTCTCTTCTGTTCTTCAATTTCCTTAGACCAAGAGATAATGTGTTGAGGTTTAAGATCTTTTAGCCTTTATCATTTTGTGAGAACAGTTCCACTGAGGTAATTATTGAGCTTGAGAGTCCAGCAGAAGTCAGGCTTTACTGTAACCTGGGGAATTACACTTAACTGTCTAAAAATGTATTACATTAATATTAATTACAGTTAATTCATGATTTGACAGTGGTTTCTACTTGATGGATAAAATTGTTGTTTGTAAACTACTTTTGTACATTTTTGTCTGATATTTATCAAAAAGCAAACATAGAAGGAATCTTTACAGCAGAAAATAATTGTTCACATTATTTTGTAGCATCCCCTACTACAAAATGTGAGATGAGCTGCCTTCTCAACATGTTTTTCACATTTCAGGTGCACAATGTAACTGAGTTCCAGTACTGTAGCCCAATTCCTTCTGCTGACTGCTATTTGGAAATAAATTGCCTATTGGCTCAAGTTTTAGAATTTCCCAAAAACTATTCTTTTATGGTTTTTTGGATATTATGAAAAGCAGTTGACAGTGCCAAATGGATAGATGCTCCATTTTGAGATGCTTTCTGAACAGAAGCAAAGTGCAGACCAATGGCACAGCTTGACATAGTAATGCATTAGGAGAAATACAATTACATACCAGGAGCCCATAACTATTCTCACCACTCTGTTTGAAGTTTTTCCCTGAAACTCTTTGCCTCCATTTAGAAGGGAAGCACTTCCTAAAGAAATGTTCTTTTGACAAAATAACAGGTTGTTCCAGAACATGACACTTTATTTTATAAAAATGAAAGTTGGCAACATGCTTGAAAACCTGACCAGACCAAAACGTATTGATTTCCGGCCCCTTAATTGCTCAGTTGAGCATAAGATTGGAGAAGGAGTGGTTTGGTGTGTTTTTTTTTAATTTTTTAAAAATTATTATTTCCTAATTCCACTTTGTGGAAAAATCAATATAATTTGAGAGCGTGAAAAAGGAAGGCTTCCAAAAAGAAGATATATGTTGGCAGAAAATGTATAAAACCTACCAATATCACACATTTTCCTTTACTGTTTGGTTTTGTTGTTCACTAGCTTAAACATTATTTATTTCTCTTTCATCAATTATTGATGTAAATGCAGACACTAGATAAATGTAACATGCAGTAATTTCTGAGTCTACTGTGTTGACAAGGACATTTTGAATGCACCATTTAACAACTGGGAATTGTGAAATGAACTGTAAAAAGCCTTTGAATTTCAATGCAACACACTGTGAGTGTGAAAAGTAGAAGTCCCCAAGTCACCAACTGTTTTTTGCCCTGCAACCAGTTCTATTCACCCCTGTCTCTGCTGTCTCTAATTAAAGTCTGCCTCATTATCCCTAATGTGCCAAGGCTGGGTCTGCATTCACTACTATGCTGGAGTCTCTTTTGACTAAGAGCACAAGTGAAGCTGTACAGAAGGAAAGCGTAAAAACATTGAATAGAAGTGACAATATTGTTTGACTAAGCAAAATTAGAATAGTGTAGAATTACAAACAGTTAGATGGAAGTAGGATTACACAAATATAGAAGCCATGATTCTTTGTAGAGATCTCTGAATGTTACTTTTACAATGGTAGAGGCGGCAGTTTTTTAAAAAGTCCTTGCATGAGCCCATTACGGCAGTGTAAGTTCAAGTTTTCTAAAGCTTTCTCTTAACTTTAGAGGTCAAGAAGCGAAACACATTTGCAGTGGTTTCCCATTCATTTATTTGCCCATTACTTGATTTTTTTGTTTCTTTTTCAGTGAAACCAATTTTATGTCAAGTCCTTCCTTTAGTTAATCCAATCCCTCTCTGCTTGTAAACACTTGGCTGACTTATAGTTATTCATTTTACCAATTGCTGAGGAGAAATGAACCAGAGCATGTTAAATGATTACGGTAACACACCATTGTTCACAACACATTGGATCAGTAAGTCACCCATCTATTATTTTTTTCAAAAACATTACGCAAAGGTCATAGAAATTCACCACAGTTAGTGTTGCTGGTTCATGGAAATTTGAACAAAAGATTGAGCTCCAGGACCAAATTTTTGTACAGCTTGATTCAAGAGAAGAAAGCTTTGCTGCAGCCCTGCGTATTCATAGAGCACTGTTTTATACTAATGTTATACTAAAAAAAATATTTCATAAAAAAAATAAGTGCAAATATGTGAGGTATTACTGACATGTGTTGCAAAAACGAAACACCAAATGTAGAGGAATATTTATTGGTCAACCATTCTTGTTCTTTGTCACTGGTGGTTGCAGTTGTGCACATATCTCTGCTTTTGTTGCTTTGAATAAATCAGCTAAAGATGTGTGACATGTGTTGGGTTCAGACTGTTTTGAAAAAGGTTGTTAAATAAAAAACATACACTTGAGACAGTCATGCTGCACAGCCGCCAACTGATATGAATATATTTGTTTCCTGGATGGTAATCTTTTCATGTTACCAAATGAAATGTTACCAACAAAGAGTTTCTTGCAAAATTATTCATTGCCTCTGTCCCACAAATCTTACTTTTAACAGAACGTTTGTATTTATATTGAGATTAAAATCACATTCAGGTTAACTCTATTACTATTTAGGCGACTTCTGAGGCCAATTGGTTGCACTAGATTTTTTTGTAGGGTGGGAGAGGATATAAGAGTAAAAACACATGACACTTTTAAGATTTTATTCAAGTAGAATTATTTGTGGAAAAGTAGTTATTTCTGTCCTTTATGGGACAAACTGTAAATTATGGTACATCTTTGCATTGTACATCTCCAACAGAGCATTCATGCCAGTTTCATTACTGAAGCTCTATGACTACAAACATAATTAAGTTGTCTTGCCTTAACTATGTACTGGGTTATAATTTTTTGTTTACATAAAGATCCACCCTGCTGGTCTATTTGAAATATGACATTTATTCATTTAGACCAGTGGTTCCCAAAGTGCGGGGCGCGCCCCCTAGGGGGGACGCAGTGCCATTGCATGGGGGGGGGGGTCGAGGGAAGCAGTAAGGATGATTTGAAAACGGTTACAAAAAAGTGTTTAAATGTAAAGAAGGTTTGTAGTGTGTTTTGTTGCAACCTGAAGTGTGAAATAAACTTCAGTGGTTCTTGAAAACAAAATATGTGTATAGGTTTATGTCTGGTTGAACGATGTGTGTGCCCAGGTGATTTTTTTTTTGGGGGGGGGTTTATTGTAATCCATAGGGGGGCCCAGAAAATCTTTGGGAAGCACTGATTTAGACACAAAAACTACTGCGATATTGTAATTAACCAACAATGTTACTGTATATTTTACAGGGCACTGGGTGTCCAAAAAAGCAGATAGTGAAGCAGATCTACCGTACAATCCACAGTGACTGATAAACTCTGACTATGAAGGGTGCTGGAATTTGTAGCGCAGGAGAGTGAGATCATTTGCATTGATTATGTCACTCTCTTGCTATAGAAAGCCAATCCTTGAGAATTAACTTCAGTTCCGGTGCCTTAATCAGTTTTAACTATCCAGCTGAAATGAAGGCAAGCGTGATCAATACTACTCTGGCTGACTCCATGTGGGAGGTAACTCCATCTCACTTTTTGTCATTCTAATGCCATTGGCAGATGATTTTTACAAAAGGATCCCTATTTGGCTTGTGAGTAAAAATGGTTCAGTTATCCATGGCCCTTCTTGCATGGTTTCAGCAGTATTGATGAATATATCAGAGTGTGTTCAGTCAGAAAGAACCAATCCTCTTTCTGCTCTTTTTTTTATCACTGATTTGGTTAGATTCTTTCCCATCGAGCTAGGTGCAATGAGCCAAGCTAAGCTCCATGTTTTTAAAGCACTTTTTTGTGCTGTTAAATAGAAATGCTTTTGAAAGCAAAATCCATTTATTTTGGCCAATCTGTTTAAGGTCATAAGAGTCACCACAGTACGAAGATTGACTCATTTGCCATATGGCACAAATGTTTAAACTCTCAAGAACTCAGAGAGCCCTCTAGCAAATGAAATCTGGATCTCAATGGGGTTTTACATGGTTAAATAAAAGAAAAACACAAAACAATGTTTTGTCTTTTTTATTTTAATGAGACTTTGCTAAATGTTACTCATGATGTTATACACTTTGCACATAAGTCAGTCATTTTATGTGACCTCAAACATAGTCAGATGTTTAGTTGTGAGGGTGAAATGACAATATACTTTAATTTCTGATATTCTAAATAATTTTTAACTTTTTATGATGTTCTTTTTGTGATGTTCTCTAGTAAATTAAATGCAATTTTGGAAGATTTTAGAAAACCAGCTGTCTTCTAGTTGAGAATGTGTGTGTGGGAGTGTGTGGGCGTGTGTCGGGGTGTGTTTCTTGATGTCAACATTACCTGACATACCAAACACAAGTTCTCAAGTAGACACTTCAATCTGATTGCACTTCAAAAGAGGTTCCATCTGTGTACTGCAAAGGTTTTCAAATCATCAGTTTATCAAGAGAAAAAGTGTGTACAAAAAGCTGTGTGAAAATAATTAACTCCTAATTCAAATATCTGATTGTGTCCCCTTTGGTGGCAATTGCTGCTATCACATGTTTGCTGTAACTCTCAATGAGTCTTTCACATTAATGTGAAAAAAAAAAAAAACTGTGCCCACTTTCCTTCACAGATTTGTTTTAATTCTCCTCCAGTGGCCTGATGAGCTTGCTTTACCAGGCAGACTCTGGTCCAGTCACTTTTGCACCAGTCTCAGTTAATCTCTCCATCAAAATTATGGTAATAAATGAATAAGAAGCCTGACCTTTTAAATAGCTTCTACATTTTATTCAACGAGCTAAACTTTGTTTATCTCTGAGACTTGGGAGCATGAAAAACAAGTCTTACATCTTTTAAAACTGTCCTACTCATTCTTGTGTACACTTAAGATTTTTTTGTTGGGGAGGCGGGGCAACTGTAACTTTTGAAGACATTTTTTTTTTTGCCAGAGGCACTCTTTGAGCTCTTATAGCTCTTTCAAGATGACTTTGATCAAAACTGGACATTCTCTGTCTGTATATATATTGTATTTATTGTACATCTATGCTGCATCCTTTCTGTTGGACCTTCAAGGCTTTTTATCATTCTTTATTAAATTAGGTCAAATCATAATTCTCAGAGACCTTAATATTCATGCAAAAGACTCATTAAATAGAACTACAAATGAGTTCCTCTGCATCATGGACTCTTTTAACTTTGCTTAACATGTATTTGATCCCTATTTCTACTGCGAGGCACGCCTCAGATTTGTTTTTCACTTATGGTACTACTCTTAATCATTTGCCCAAAATTAAGTTGTCTTCAGTGATCATAAGTTATTCTCCTTTGTTAAATGGAGTCTTCTTCTCAAGTTTGTTTTAAGCACAGGCACTTTATTGATGATTCTGTTTTCCATCTTTTTCCTTTAATAATGTTGAGCTCCTCATTAATTATTTTAATGAACACTGCTATTCTCAGACAGGTTGCTCCTTAGGCTCACCCTGGTTGAACAATCAGACTTGATATCTTCTAAATTTCATTTGACAAGCATAAAGACAGAAGTCCATGCGTTTGGTTGTCCAACGTATTTTAAAGCTTCTTTGCTCTTATAAGGCAGTGAAAGGGGTTAGATAGCCTTAGTTCAGTAATCTTGTAAATAATAGGAAACATCCTAGGGTATTAGTATCCGCAGTATTGTATCTCCTTCATCTCAACATGCTTTGTTAGTTTCCGGGGATAACTGCAACCCTTTTCTTAGTCATTTTGTGAATAATGTAATGGACTTGAAATCTATAATATCCCTTAGTACCTTTCCTCAAGTGGATGGTTCTCATTGCCTGGAGTCATTTACTTCTTTTTCAAGAAATATACTTAATGAGTAGGTAAAAAGTATTCGAAAAATGAAACTCTCATCATGCTCCTTAGAGATATTACCTACTTTCATCTTGACTGGGAATTTCACTAATATTGTTGTCAAGGAAGAGCTCACTAAGGCAAGATTTGTTCCCTCTTATTTTAAATACACTGATATAAAGCCACTACTATTTAAGTTTTCTAAAACACTTTAAAGGTGGATGTCTGTGTGCTTCTTGGTGAAGGAGAGGCACAGTATTAAGCATTATGTGAAGCTTTTGCAGTTATTAGAAAAATGTTTTTGTTCTAAGGTTAAAATGTTTTACGTTTTCAATAAAAATGTTGAAAGAAAGAATGTCTGTTCATGAGAACTTAAAATTTTTTGGTCCATCCTCACCTTCAGCAAAACTGGCAAAATGAAAAAAGGGACAGTTTTGGTCACATGTTCTTGGATACTGATAATTGAATGAGCTATTCAATCAAAAGTCTCCATATGCATTTCTCATGACTAAAATATTAAATTTAAACTGATGAGAGATAATAGAAAATTCTTTTTTTTTTACTCATGAACAAAAACATTTCAATTAAAATGTTAATTGTTTATGGCCTTGACTCCACAGCACTCACTAAACACACTCACACACACACACACACACATATATGTATGTATGGCTGATGATCTTGGGCTAATAAATCAAATCAAATCTAATAATATATATATATATATATATATATGTGTGTGTTTGTGTGGGGGGGGATGTGTGCGTGTGTGTTTAGTGACACACACAATACGTATATACATATGTAGGTTTTTTTCTCCTAACATTAGATAGAGTATGGGACATAGGTTAACAAGATCCCACACTGGGGAATGATGAAGGACGCTTATTAATATCACAGCATGTTCAGGCCTGGGGAAAAAGGACTCTCATTGTTTTTCCAAGTACTATCACATCCTGTTGTTTCAGTGTGAAGAAGCAGGGACAGCTTTTTTTCTCATGCAGGCTCTGTCATATTTGTTTTTTATATGTGGCCCATAATTTTACTCTGAGCAGTCCAGTTTCAATTGTTGATTCAACGTTGATAGTGTGCAATTCACACTCAGAATTTTTGCACTTAATCTGCACACGTGATAAGAATGTTTTATTTGCGTCAGGTAGACGTGAGACAGGTATAACAAAGATTTTTTTTCACATGAAAAGATAAACTTTAATATTTTTTTAGGCTCTGTGAAGTTATCGGTAGAAGCTTACATATCTCTAGTAGAAAGATATTATATCAGAGCTTGTTGGAAAAATAAAGATATCCTTGGAAAGGTGAAGAGCTTACATGCTTGTCAGACATCCGTAGTCAATCCATTTCATCAGCTAAGTTGGCTGATAAACTGATTGTAAGTTATATTTCTTTGAAAGCGTAACTTTCAAAGAAATATAAGACCTGGATAGCACAGCAGCATTAATACTTTTGCACATTCATCAGTTGGACATAAAATCCAGTAAAGTCTCCAACTTCACTGTTGGAGACTTTACAGTGGAGTATTGAGGTCTGAAATTGCTTAACATATTTGACGAGCTGCATGTAAAAACACTATTGAAGTTTAACATAACATAGCAGCCTATGGCTGATGATCTTGGGCTAATAAATCAAATCTAATCATATCACTTATCTATTGTCAGTTTTTGCTCTTTTGTAGCAATAAACAGAAGAATAAACATTACAGTGAAACCATCTGTACTGTCTGTAATGTTACTATAGAACTATACATCCAACAGTAACTTAGGCGAGATAGTATTAATCATTTATTTACATGGTCTACACTTGCTGGCTGATTTTCAATCTTTGTTACATTAAAGGACATTATTCACAAGACTAAAATCTAAACCTCAAATTCTAGACAAGTTTTGAGTTTGTGCATTTCAAATATTATTATTAATTACTATTTTGATCATCAGTGGTGGTAGTTGTAGTAGGAACTGTAGTAATCATAGTTGTATTAGGTAGTAGTAGCTTTGTTGCTCCTTCAAATTGCCTTTTTCCTATTGCACTTCTGATCTTTTTCATTGTCCTGCGTAGCGTGATTGTGAACAATTTAGGAGGAACCAGCAATGCAACTTTGCTTGAGAAAGCCACCTCTGTGGTGAAACGTGTTGATGGCAGAATCTTTGGCATTGCACTAGTGAGTTAGCAGTGGAATTGTAAAAGAAGCAAAGACATAGAGGAGATGGGAAGAAGTGCTGGGGGTGAGCGAAATCATCACTGGGAGAGGAATGTGCTATCCACAGGGGCTCCTACTAATTGCCTCGCTCATGAGTTAGTGGGACATGTTAGTCGGTTACTGGATCTGGATCCAGCCCTGCTGCCTCAAGGGTGTTGGCATCTCAGCTCACCAGACGACAGCTCAGTTTGACATGGACTTTTTTTTTTTCTTTCTCCCAGCCATTGCATCCTTTCTCCCCTAGAGGTTTCCCCCTATCAGAAGTTGCCTGACTGTGATGGATTGGCATCCTGTGAGTGTCAAACTGCTTTATGGCTCTTTAATGAGGCGATCAGGCAGAAGAAGCCGTCATTGCCACTGTTGGTGCTTGAATAAAATATCAAAACAGGATTCATTATGGTTGCTGCTGTAAAGACCTGGTTTCATCCCAAACATTGCCATATTAAAACAACCAAACACATGCACGCACATATGTAAACACGCAACAAATTTTGTGCCTTTTACTGATAGTAATCAGACAAGAAAAGTGTTCAGACAGAAGACATGCAGCACACATGCAGGTGGTTGGGAAAGTCTGCCCACCACACAATTTTAGTAGGAATCACAATTTAAGTATTTCCATTATCTTCTGTTTTCTCTTAGCTCATATCATATTTGTATAATGGAAAAAGTATTTCTCAGGAGACTTTACAGAATAAAATCTTTTGGATATGAGAGTATACTATCTTTTGACTGATATTCTAGAAAAATCATAATAAACACAAAAATATTCATATAAATTTTACAAAGAAGTATTGTATATATATTGCTTAAAATCTGAATTCAGAGTAAAAGTAAGATAAGCCAACATACAAACTAGATATCCTATGTTAACTTCACATTGTTTTAAAATTAGATTATTAGTGAAACTCAAGATACAGCCAGATAATATCACCAATAAATAACACTATGAATCCACAACAATCCTTCAACTGGGAATATTCAGTATTGACAGTGCATCCACCCACACACAAGCAGCAAATGTTCACAAACCCACACACCTACCCCTTTTCAAAAAAGCATTTGTATGCTCCCATTCAGCTTATGCACTTCCAAACAATGAAAACAGGATAAAAAATACACTGCTGACAAATGATAAATACTCAGTTGTTTTGTAAAAAAAATAAATATAAAGCCAAAGATGCAAAAATTTAAACTGCCAAATGTCACAACAGAAATATGGATACACATAATCAAGGCAGTCAGTGTGTTTTAAACTGAATAATGTTTATGTGATTAATGCACAATTTTCATCATTGCCTCAAGTAATTTTCCAAACTGAGCATTTCTGTTCAACACATACAGAGATGGTCTTCTATTGGTAATCCAATTAAACATTCATATGGAAGAAGACAGTGTCGCAGAAAAAACATGATTTCCTTAATATTTTAAGCATAAAAAGGTTATGTCTGGAAGGAATAATTTTAATATTAAGCAATACAGACTATCATGATTTTAGTTAAAATGTAAGTCTGCTCATATTCACTCTGCAGGACTGCCAGTAGCATCTGGTGACATATGCTGCAGCTTTTAGACCCATCCCCTCTGCTCCTGCCGAATCAGAGCAGAACAGAATGGCTGTGGGTATGAAGAGAAAACACTTTAGGGACAAGAGAGGAAATCCAAGTAAAGCAATGTCTTTCTAAAGATCTGAATGCATTGGAAACTTGGATTGACTCAACATAACAGAGGTAAAGGAATACATAATCTGTAATGTGACTAAGCATGTAACATTTAAACAGCAAGCAATGAACCAACTTGTATGCAAATTGTAAAAGTTGGCAAAACAACAGATAACTTTCACGTTTACTCATTTCTCTCTTTTCCTTTGGTAACATTTTATAAATTAATTTTAAAAATATAATCTGTATACTTTGGAAACTGACAATTCTTTATGTTTACTGGTGGGGTGGGCAATTTAAAAAAAGGTATCCAAATAATCAGGTACTTTAGTTAATTTGAATTAAATCACATTTTCTTGTTGCATCAATCAGCAAAATTTGACAAAGTGAACCAAAATTTTCAACTCTTCTGCATTTTTGGTATTCAGTAACTTGAGATGAAAAATATTGGTACATCAAAATTATGATGATGTACAGCAACCTGTGTCTCAATTTAGTGGAAGCTGGAATGTTGTCGGTTTGCTTTCATACAGTGTTTCATTCAACCTAATAGTTACAGATTTAGTTACATTTCTAATGTCTTATAACTGGTAAATCAGCAGATTTAACACTTCTATATTTTATAGAAAGGGGTTTCTGGGATTTAGTTCAATATTCGAAAATGCTCAATCTCTCTGTCACTTTTTGCAGTCACTGCATTTTTGTGGAAATGCAATTTTTAAATCCATGTGGAATATTTTTTCTTATACTTTACCTGCAGCCTGAACGAAAAGACAATATAAATAAAAGCAGAAAAGTTTTCTGGGTTAAAAGCATGCTGGCATAGAGACGCTGACATCTAACCAACTGTTTCCCCCTCTCACTTTGCCAGAATATTTCATTCTACCACAGATATTTTTTGGCTCTACATTTTAAATGTGGAGTGTATGTGGTAACACTTAACTGAGAAGTTTACTGTACTTTCAATCCCAAAAACTATCAGTATTAGATGCATAAATTCTTAATGCATTTTCCCTGCAATTCCTCAAATGACAAAGTACTAGGCTTTGTTTCTATGTCTTAATATTAACATTGTCCACTTTATAAACAGTTTATATTTCTAAAAATAAATCACATTGTGTTTCTTGAAATGATTCCCTTGTGATGGGCTGGTGGTCTATGCAGTGTGCACCACCCCCACCACACCCACCCTCGCTCAAAGAAAGCTGGAGATAGGCACCTACAACTCCTCCTAGAACTCTGCAAGGAAAAGTGGGTAATGACAATGGCTGTGTCACATAAAATTTCACTAGAATAGTAGTAACTTCTATTTGTACCTATAGGATCCCAGTTGTAAATGCAGTTAGGACACCCCTGAAATCCACATTTCAGCTTTGAAAGTCAAATGTCTCCCAGCAGCCCAGATTTTGGCTACTTTTCACACATCACCAAGCAAAAATTAAAGGTATAAATGTATGTCATTAAATCATGAAGCTGCAGCAGAACTTGTCAGGAAGGACTGTTGCAAAATGTTTTAAATATACCTTGTAGCCTTTGGTTTTGACATTTTTATTACATCCTCTTAAACCCTTTGAAAATCTTCAAGTTTTCTGTGGTCTTCTGGGATGTTTCTGTATTCACAGTAATATCACTACCACTTTAATGTGTAGTATGTTGACCATAATGTTACACTGATCAGACATTTATAGTTTGTTTTTCTGGAAGTACCAACTTCCTTTTTTTACCATCTTTGTAAGGTTTTGGCATTGGGACTTTTTATGTATACTCCATCCACTTTTAACTGATTGAATATGATGTAAGTCCATGTAGTACATTGTTAACTTTTGGCATCTTACATCCTGCTATTGTGAAGTCTTATATTTGTGTAAGCTCTACCTTGGAATCTGCTTTGTTTTTTTGTGTATGGTTAGTCCCTCCAAGTTGTCCTGGAGGGACTAGCCTCTAGTAGATAGAAAAGGCTATCTTTTCTATCTACTAGAGGTTAGTCCCTCCAGTAGATAGAAATCTATCTTTTCTAGTAGATAGAAAAGATAGCCTTTTCTATCTAGAAATTCTTGACATCATCCACTTGTTCATTCTGTGGGTGGCATATACCAAGGAGCAGCTTATCCTTCCATGATGACTGCTGCCTTTTCAGTTGTTTTTTGGGGGGGATTTGCTGCCCCAGGCTTTTACTTGGCAATTCAGTGCTTGTGGCCATGTTCCTAATGTACTCCTGGATCTTTGTTGTGTTTTCGTGGATGGTGACTCTGATGCACACAAGTACCACACCTTTCTCCCTTTCTGCATTGTCGTTTATGTGTGGTGGATTTCAGGAGGAAATCCACCACACATTATCTCGTATTTCCTTGTCATAATTTTTGAAGCTCTCTACCTAATTCTATGGCAAAGTAACAATTCGCATGGATATTTGATAGTCATCAGGACATATTGAAAAGGTTTCAGACACCACAAAGCCTTTAAGGTTTCAGAACATTCTGAACAATGTACTTTTGAATATAAGCACCTCTTCCTCGACACTTGTAACAACTTATCAGCGTGAATTCATGAATCAGACATTTAGTTTTCCAGAAGGTCAAAAACCTGTTGAACAAATCTTGCACAAAAAAAATGAGTAAAACAAGTCTTGTTCTGTTATCTATTTTCAAGATAAATATTAATACTTCCTTGCATTTTTAATTTAATCTAACTTTGCAAGCAAGCAGTGTTAAATTTAACAGCGTTGGGATTTGGGTTTTCTCTGTTAATTTGAGGTTTTCTCTGTGTGTTTACTTAGATCTGTTTTCTGTGAGTCTCTGTGCCGTCCTATCTTGATTGTTTCCCAGGTGTGTCTTGTTCCCTTGATTGCCCTCTGTGTATTTAAACCCACATGTTGTCTTTGTCTCTTGTTGGGTCCTAGTCGTATGAGTCGAAAGTCAAAGGTCGTATGTCAGGTGTTGTTTCTTAGTACGTCGTGTCAGTAGAACTGTGAAGTCCTGTGTCGGCGTCTGATCTCTTTGACAGTCTGCTTTTGTGGAACAGTTGCTACCAGTGATTAGCCTTAGTTTCACTGTGCTGCCTGCTCTTTGTGGACTTTTGAGCAAACATCATTAAAATCATTAAAATCATCATCATTACTTCAAGCTGGGTCTGTCCGCGTTCTCCCTCACCACCCACAACCGCACTTCATGACAGTCAGCACATTTTAACTGCACCATCACAATCCTTCCTGTTCAATATGAACAACAAACATACATAAATGTTATTTATGTAAGTATTATGTAACTGTGGAACATTTAGACAGATAATTCACAAAGAAATTTCATACAAATAAAGATAATGCGGTATTGACATTTCTCTGAACATGTGAGAAATAGGAATTGTAAATATTTCAGTGCGAAAATTAATCAACTTCACAAATAGTTACAAAAATGAAAACATTTAGTCTTTGCAAGTCAAATTGTTGGACTTCAGTTTCACAATATTTATCATTCAGATGCTGTAGCTTAATATTCCCTGTGACACTGAGCTTCACAAAAAAAGTCCTCACCTTCACTGCAGTGAAAGATAATCATTTGCTTCCAGTCCATTTAGCTTCTTCTTTGGTTTGTGATAATCCCTAAACTAACTTTTGGAGAAACCTTAAATAATTTGTTGAATTCCTGTCACTATCTCTACACTTTCTGTGGCTGACTAGACAGAGAGAGGGACAATATTACCACTTACCCAATTTTTTAAACATTTAATACTAGAGTAGTTATAAAAGAAAGCTGGGGTCTATTGCCCTGGGAAGATTTGACATTTTTATTTGTATTAAGATTTGTATTTCCACTTGGATGATTTTCGTGCAGCTCAACAGACACAAGAGTGATTATTGTAGGTCAAATGCACTGTACGATACCAGGTTTTTTACAAAGCTGTGTATTGTAAAATATAAAAGTGAAACAAACCTACCTACAGCTTCATTGATTCCAGAACATGTTTCGTCCTCATGTCTTTTCAAGTTTGTTTGGCTTTAACTGGATGCTGTTGCTCAACATGTAACATGGTCCCATATGGCTGCTCTTTTCTGCCTCCCATCACCTGTTTTCACATTCCTCCAGGAGTGAATTGCTGCAGAGTGTCAGGAGAATCACTTCTGGAGACATGTCACCTCTTCCTCTGGTGAATGCAAGCAGTCATTCATTTCCTTTCATTCAACAAGACAAAATCTCATTGGTGACATCTGTGAGGTTAACCCTACGTTCTTCAGAGTGTGCTAGAGATAGGTACTAGTACATCCATGATTGTGTATTGATAAGTAGGTAAAGACAGTAGAATAGTTTTATTTCCCTCCAGTAATTTTGGCTCTTTTGTATTGAAGGAATTGTTGACCATTTTCTCTACACTTATCATTCTAAAAAAGTTTTTATTTAGTTTACGTGTAGTTTTCCAAAAGACCATTTCCAAAATATTTTCTGCATTATTTCAGTCAACAAAGTCAACACTATTTGAAAGGAGAGGATTCTTTCTTAGCTGTTAAAGCAGCGCAATTATATTTTTAACCACTTTAAGGAAAATGTTGCATTTTAATGAACAAATTTGTCTTAAAATAAGAAAATAAGACTGTGTGATGCAACTCTGTACACCCATTATCTTTAATGTCCATTTAAAAGAAGGTGAGTGCACTGTAATGCTGCTAACATTATTTTATTTGTCAAACGGAATGTTTAAAATAAAGAGCTTTCTGTGATGCCTCATTGTTTGGAATATTGTTTATTTTAAGATGGAAATGTGTAATGACACACTCGCGTATCATATTCTTTAACACAAGCAAATTTGAAGCATGAGGAGATTCAATTTGTCATGCATCTTCCTGGTCCATGGCGACTGGACTTTTAAGCGTTTTCTGATTAGCATTTCTCTCTAAAAAATATTGTACATGGAGCTGCTTAAAAACAGAACCAATTTCATGGTGCTTTAACATGCAGAAAATTATTTTAATTCTGGAATACAAAGCTCCTTCCAGACCGCTTCATCCTGTAGCCAAGTTTAATTCTGGGATTGAATCAAATATACAGTATTAAATGGATCTTTTGTACTTTGTGCTTATATAATACTTCTCAAACACAAACAGCTGAATCAGAACTGTAGCTGTACAGCCCCATTGATTCAGCTTGATTGTGTACCAAATGATTACAGCACTATTTTATGCCTGATCACTTGAATCATGTTTAGGTGTGGAATGAGGTATTTAACTATAAAAAGTAACACAAAAGGAAATAGCTTAACTCTTAACTTCACTATTAGGGAAAATTGAGGTTTCTTGTGCAGCTTCAATGAAAATGTAGAAAGAGACAAGACCCAAACCTTAGGCCATTGTTTGTCCAACAACATTTATGTATGCGAAGTAGCTTTCTCTACCATAAATAATCACCTGAAAAAACTTCCGGCCAACTGTAAGCATCACAGATGCTGGAGAAATATCATTCCAAGTCCCAACTCAGCCAACTGTGGCATCCGATCAGCACAAACTTTATTTCCGTCTGAAGAGATAAAAATTAGGGGCATCTCCATTGGTGAGGTGGAACAGCTCTGCATTCATGCTGCTGGCATGCTAGATTTTTTAAATATAAAAATTCTCACTCAGGACTCAGTCCTGTTAACATGTCTCTACAGTGATTGATTGATTTCAAGTGGTTATATTGCTGTATCAATTATCCACCAATTAGCTAAGTCTACCTGCGTTACTTTATTGATTGGAAAAAAAAAATCCAACCAACTCTTCACTCAGTTCCTATTTTATGGCTCATAACCATGAAAATGTTTTTATGTACTGCTATAAATGGGCATTAGTCTTGGGTAGTAGTGTCACGTTACAGGGAAATGTATGTTAAATTGAAAATAATAATAATAATACCAATGTGTACCAATGTCCTTTATCAGCAATCTGATAGTCATGAGTTTACACATATCTTGTCTCAGCAAATTGGATCCCATGGTTTTTAAATTGATTTGTAATTTGGTGCTGCTGATGTCAGGTAACCACTGCTGTATATGCTAAACAAACCCATAATTCTTTTCCTCAGCAGCCCATGTCAGGCTGATAAAACACATAATACTGACATTAAAGGACACAGCAAGGAGGGATTTTATAAGCCAGAGTATAAATTTTAAAATTAATCATATTTTTTGGTCCAGCCTATTCTGTCAGCTGTATTTATGCTTTCTTGGCACTACAAATTAAGCACTGTATAATAAAATATAATTTTAAGAAATATTGCTCCAAGTCTAGCTTTTAATGTCCCTTTTTGTCTCAATCTTTTCTCTTCAGTGACTTGAAATGTTATTGTTCTTTTAGTCAGCTCCCTCAATATCCGCTAGTATTTTCACAAACTCAAGCGGTGAAGATTTTCATTTAAATTTTAATCAACTTTCATTTTAATAATGAAAGTTGCTGGATATAATTTTTCTTAATGATGGCAGAAATATTGTTGCATATTGTTGCCTCAGGTATATATTGTTATTTCATTTAAACTGAAACGCTGAACAGAGCTACTTCTCAATTAAGACGGAAAACTAACTTTTTAGACCTAATACCAAAACCCTATTTAAAATAGGATGTCATTAAGACCCATGTGATGAGAATTAACCTTGATTCCTTCATGCTTAATAATTTTAAAAGTTTTAAAGAAGCTAGTGATTAATCAAATGAACTGGGAAAGAGAAACTAATTTTATTGTAAAACTATTATTATTCCAGAAAAAATTCCACTCTGGATTTTGATCTAATCAGTAAGCAGGAACCGCACTACTAAAAGTATAAAAAAAAGACTAATATAAAGATCTGAGCAAACCTTAAGTACTGACACCAAAACAACTTTTACAGAACAAAAGTCTTTCATGATAGACATTGTTAACTTGTAATCCAAACATACAGTAAATTCACTGAATTTGCACAGCATTCACCTTCACTTTTTAAAGATACAACTGATACTGGTGACTTATAAACTTTCTGGATTTCTAAATTAGTTAAATATAGTTAGACAAAACTTCATCAAGGTTGCATATTCCTTATGTTTCTAAGTCCTCTGGATGCTATCTGTGTGACGAGGATATGTTTCGGTTTGAATATTGGTTATAAGAGTTCAGGTAGGTCAAAGTTCACATCCAATGAACTGTCCAATCACATTTATTTGGCTGCCCTCGCTACATTGACCTTTTATGGAGGATGGATTGGAAACTGTTACATTTGACATCCTCTAACTGTAACTGACTGCTTCAGGGAAAACAAAGCACTGATAAAGGACTGATAGAATCTTATGTGATATATACTTACATACATAATGTTCATTGCTTTTGATAAACTTGAATTATTTCACTTTAATATATTAGAACTTGCACAATTGGTTTCAAATAATTAAATGTCAGAGATGAAGCAGACATCAGTGAAATATCTGTTACTTGGTAATTATTTAGCTTATTCCAGGAACACATTATGATTTTAAAGATTAGCCATTTGGACTCATATTTTCATTACATTCATTTGAATGCAATTTAAAAAATGTATATGGCTCCACCGTAATATGTCATGCAAGTTAAATTCTGTACACTGGACAATTCCTCTCCAGCACTTTTATTATTGAGACAAGCCATCCAACTTAGCTCATTTCCATCCAAATGTCAGCCTTGATTAATCACCTCAGTGAGAGCCCCTCACCATCTCATGCATCTGCCAAGACCTAGCACAACCACGAAGCACACCGGCTGACTCTCAATGGGCCCGTCTTCTCTGGCAGATTCGCGGTTTAGAATTTACAGCATGAGCAACAGTATAGTGAGAGGATATTGAAATGATGTCATCTGAGCTTCACCATATTAAATAATTTCTGCAAAGATATGAACGAATCTGAAAGGCTAAACTGAATTAGTAGGAGTCTGTATATTTCCTGAAATTGATTGACACATCCGTCAGATGCCATGTTCCAATAAATGTTTATCGTCTTTTCATCAAATTACAAATTGAAATAAAAGTCACATCAAACTATTTTTCTGACTGCATGACTGCAGCTGTTGGAGAATTGTTTATTACAAACTTTTAGGTGAAATAAACTGCATAAAATATGTTAATATGCCACTATCCTGCCAATTATCAAAATAAAGGCTGTTGGAAAGATAGCTGATCTGTCAACCTATCATTCAAACCAAGCTAAAACGTTTTGTTGAATGATAGGTTTGAATGAAGGCAAATTACAAAGTATGTCATTTGCCTTCTGAATGATGTGCATCTCTAATAATTTAGCTTTATTACTGATGAAAGATTGAGGTAAGATTGTTGATTCATTAAAGGCAAAATTATATTAAATGGAGGTTATTAATAAAGTTTGCTAAAATGTTTTCTTTGAAAAACACAAACTGTCTGTACGGATTCACTATGCACCACTTAGTGTATTTTCTTTCTTGTTGCAATTTTGTTGGAGGTTTTTGCTTTCACTAAAAATAAAATAAGCACACACTGCACCCACCACCTGTCAATGCTTTGCTGTGCACAATCTTGTATTTGTTTTATAATCTGAGTTGTCAGAGGAAAAGAAAATATTGCAATAAATTCCATCTTGGCAAACTCTGTGCATGTCAACATTGAACACCATAGCAGCGAGCTTTTCTGTGCAACTCAGAATCACACATTTTAATTTACCAAAAATCTTTGTTGTCCACATTTCAATGCCTTTAATACAACTGTATTTTCCCTGACAATAACTTTAAATCCATCTTAATCAAAAACTGGTTATATAAGGCTTTGAGCTCATCTGGATTCAAATTACAGGCCTACTTAAGTTTTGTTGTTTTTCACAAACTTTGAAATAAAAATCTAAATGAGATTCTGCATGCATTAAATATTATATGCTGGTCTTCAAAAAACATCTCTTGAGTCCTCTGATTCTTTTCCCCGGGCCATTCTCCACAGATGTTCACTGCTAACGTTAAAGAATAATAACACTGTGTTGCAAACATAGCGACTTGAAATGAAGAGTGCTGGATTTTATACACAGGTAATTGTACAGCTAATTACTGTCGACTTTAACAGATGGTGCAATAGAGTGGAAACTGATTAAGAAAATTTGCTGGCAAAGTTCCTGGATTACTTCTGGTTTAAAATTGCTGAATATCTCAGACACCCACATCTTGTGGATATTCAGTGATTTACAATAATGACCACAGAATAATAAAGCCATTAAGATAGATTGCGTAAACAAGATTTAAATGCTCACAAATCCTCTTAGTTAGCACTAAGTTAAAACAAAACACTCAAGTATTAATGTTTAAGTGATGAATACTAAACAGTTAAAAGCACCAGTGAAGATATACTTATTTATTTATTGTATAAATCAATTCTTCCCCTATTTAGAGTCCTTCCTTCATAATATTAAATAAACTTTTTATTTAGTTGTTAATTCGTTCAACAGGTATCAGGCTCTGTATTTACCATAAGCTGTCATTCACAAAAATAACTATTTTACAAACCTTTGTAAAACCAGATACTTTGACAATGTGGAGTACTGATAAGTAGGTAGCTGCGCATTGCTAAATTATGAATGAAATATTTGCCCTAATGAGAACACATATTTTGCTCATGTACTAATTCTAAATCCAAAAAGGTTTCCTCAACTGCTGACTGTTTTATGAATCTGCTCATCATGATTTCAGTAGAGCTGTGACAAACTCAATGTGCTGCCAGACAAAGGAGAAAAGCAAGTCACTCCCAAGGTCAATTTAAAATCACCAAATAAATGAGTATGCGTATAGGACACAGCAAGAATGTTGGAAAAATGTGGAATAAATACAATGTGCTCAATCCACACAAGTAAATAACTTAAATAAGATCATCAGTTCAGGAACGGTTGTCTGCAGTGGACACTCTTGTTACAGAAAAACATCACTTGTCAATCTAACTGCACTCGCTGCCAGCTTGTTAATATAGAAAGAGACATTTTAAGCCAATGAATCCTGATTTCTTTAACAATTTCTTCTGCTTCTTGGGTGACAAGAGACATCAGAGAAACTGTTTGCTTTGTCTTATGTCATCTCTTATATCCTCTGTATACGATAAACACAATTCTAATTGATTCATTCTGTTTGACTCCGAAACCAAGCCAAATAGTAACTCTGAGATCTGATACGACATGCTCAGCAGATTGAAAATAATAATAGAACAATGAAGCTTGTGTACAAGCAAGCCCATCTCACCACACAGACAAGTGCCTGGTGAGACCTCACCATGTTTGGTTAACATATCTTTGTTCTTTAGTGAAGTAACTCAAGGCTGGTAGAAAGGTTGCTTTCTAGTCCACTAATGGTAACGTTGCTTCAAAACAACATCGCGTAAGTAGAAGTAAAAAGTATGGTGCAGTAAAATTACTCCTAATAGTTTTTCTTTTTCAAAATGTTAAAGAAATGCATTTGTTTCAAAACTACTTTTGTGCTCAGTTAGTACAAAATAGATGTAATTTGTAAAGTATTTTTTCAATCATGTTCCAAATGGGTGAAACACAAAACAACTCAGTTTTAGAAATTAATCAAATTTCTACATGAACTTGGTTGGTGCAAGAAAAGACATGTTTGTGATAATTTCACGTAGAAATGTGAATGTTGGAATCCCTGCTCCATTTTTGATTCTTATTGCTATTCTAAATTCCCTCCTCCTGGAAAACACTGGGAAATATATTTTTCTAAATAATTTGATAATTATTTTATAATTGTTATCAAACAATTGTAAAATATTTGAAAAATACATTTGGCAGAGCTTTAAGTGCAAAGTCTGACCCTGCCAAGGAAACTTAATAGCTCTTCTTTAAAATCTTAATATTGCAGCACAGATCTCTTGTCCTTTCCTCAGCTCGTTTCTCTGTTGTCTCTGGTGTATTTTGACAGCTGAAAAAAAAAGACAAAAATGAATTTCCCCCCAAGCAACAGTGCAGCAGCATCTCTATAAAAATAAGTGGAATTTCTGTAATGGCAACATCTGTACTGCCAACCCTTGTACTGAGAACGAAACAGCATCAATAATCATGTTTTCTATTTCAGTGGTGTGCCGTTCGGTAGGGGGATTTCGTTTTTGTTGTGGTTGTGACTCTCTTTTCATATGAAACCCAAGAGAGAGGAACCAGTTATTTGGGATGTGTTGCAATATGCAACTGTGCGTTCCAAATTATGTAAAGTGACAGGAAAAACATCTTGCTGCAGTTTGCCCACCAGTATTCATGGCTTTGGGTTACCGTATCTTAAGTGAAATGGCACAATGTAAAAAGGAAGACTCACTGTAGGTCATGGCCTATTTTTTCTCACTGAGGAATGTATACATCATTTCATGATATGTTTCTTGACTCTCATGAATCATTCTCTACAACAGCAGTCGCCTCTGAGACTGGCTGTGGCAGCTTCTCTTTTTCTAATGCACACATTCTACTGCACATCCTCACAAACAAACTATTTATTTCTCGATGTGATGATGGTCAAATGCCATCATTAGAAGCTGGACTCCCAGTAGAGCACAACAGCAATGTAGAACATATTACTAGTTTCATTATTTGAAATAGATTACGAGCTAGAATTGTATTCCAGGCTTGCAAAAGTACTACTAACTATTATGTTCATTTTCTAAATAAAACATTCCTATTGGATAGATAGAAATGAGGGGGAAAATTGCCCTGATGTCCTTAGGGGAGAAGTTCTTGCAGCAGGGAGAAGACTGATGATGTAACTGAATTTCTGTTCGTTCTGTCCAGGTGGTGTTACAACAGGAGGTGTCAATGTAAATGTTTGTGTAAGTGAAAAAAGGGGCATGCATTGTAGAACTAGGGGCTGTGTTAATGCACAAAAATTTCCTAATATTTATGTGTATGATGAAGGAAATCGTGTCCCTATTTAAAAATACAAATAAGGATTTTTTTTAAAACCTTTTTTAATTTAACACAAAAATCTTACCCTAACATCATAGCAGAGAAATGAGGTTAAACCAACGGTGTGAAAAGATTCTTAAGAACATTGTTGTTAAATATTTATTCCCAATTTATTTCCAGCAGTAAATTTTGAATAAACCACCATGCGATTTGTCCCCTGACTCCTTCAGAAGTTACTATATATAACTCATAACATATAACTTCCAATCTGCATTAGGATGTAGTCACTGTGGATGTGTTTAGTTCAAAGGACATTGAAAAACTGTTTAAGACTTACAATGACTTTGTGACCTATACTTTGACAACTCTAGCTTGATGTAAATCTTTATCAACTAATTTATTTGGAACCTGCTCAATTCCTCTCTGACACATATAGCATAGTTACACTGATTTACAGATGCTGAACCGAATGCATTTAGACACCTACTTGTTTCAAAGAAAACTTACTAAGCTCTGTCTGAGCAATAGAAAGGGAAAAGATTTATCTGGCTTTAAACTTGACATGGTTGTTTTTGCCAAGCAGGTCTAAGGATTTTAGAAACTGCAGATCTCCTAGAATTTTGATGAAAAAATACATTTGTGTTTTACAGAAAATTGATCAAAAAACTAGAAAATATTGAGAGAGTAGCAGCTGTATCGGCCTGAATGTCTCTGTTGTAAAGAGTCAGAGGCGAAGGGGGTCTGGTTTAAGATGATAGGAAGGCAAAGGTATGCCTCAACTACCCATTAATTGGTGGCCACTCCTGTCAATCAGACTTTCAGATGATAGGGTCGGATTTTTGTAAACAAACCAGAAATTAATCCTTGTCACCTTGTATCATAGTTGCAGGATTACAGTGGTGAAATGGCGAGGGGGATATTTTCTTCACTCACTTTGGGCTCCTTAGTACAACCTGAGCATCTGCTAAAGGCCACAAGAAACTTGAGTATTGTTTCTGGCCATGACCACACTGTAACCATACACCTCCAGCATGATAGCAAGGCACATCATCATCTAAGAGTTCATGCTTATTGACAAAATATGCACTCCAATGTATTGTAAAGTCATCAGATAACTTTCCAAAAGAGCAAATTGGGATGTCATGGAATGAGAAATTTGCATCACCCCAGTGCTGCAAACATGGGTATGTAGCCAGCAACTTTGCAGCAGCTTCTATCGGCTATCATGTTAGTTACAAGCCAAAAATTTGAGTAATGTCTCCTTGTAAAATCCACAAATAATTAAGACAGTTCTGTTATGTGTTTCACTTTCTTGAGAAAATCAATCTCAACAGTATTGTAAGGTCGCAAAAACTTGAACACAATAATAAAATACTTACTGTAAACAATACTCACTATCTTGCAAATTGTCTGTTATTTCTTGTTGCTGATCATGTTTATGCTAACTGTATTACAATCAGGAAATCACTATCTCATTCACTGGATTAAAATGGCCTTTTCTCTTGCTAGCTAATCCATGGAGCGAAGTCACACATTTGCAGATGAGGAAATTTTGCTTTGACTTAGCTTTGTCTGACAGAATACATATAATAAGAGAGAATATGTATATGTGAGTGTAGCAGTTGCGAAAACCTAAAACCACCCTCAGTGCTTGAAGCATCGAGGGCAACTGGTGTAAGCGAGAGCAACAATGGCACAGATTGTGCAAATCCCTTGGCATAATTTTCCATTCGACTGCTTGTTACAAATGTACCCTCTACCTCACCTTTTCTCATCCAGTAGGTGCAACCAATTCCACACTAATTTGGAAGAAGTGTAAAGCCTCCAAAATGAATAAAAACAAGCTCTGCCTTATACTATATGACATATGTTCTTTTTAGGGAAAGTTTTTATGAAATGTAAGGTAAACATTTCATTGATTTAAGTAAGATTTTAATAATCTCTAAAAATAAAGTCTCTTTTTGTGGTAAAGGGATGATGATTTTTGAAAAACAAATATATTTCAAAAACAAAGAGAAATGGGTATTGATGCAGTAATGAGACAGAGTACTGAGACACAAACAGCAATTGTGGAAAACTTTAAATCAAATCACAAATCAAGTTTTGTGATTTGGCCCAAGAAATCTTCAACACATGAGCTTATCAATTATAGGCTAACACTTGCCATCCCTCAACTTGAAAACTGTGTAATGTTTTTTTTCTGTGCCTAGTCTTCAAGTAACAATACCTTCATAAATGTTTTTTTTTTTTTTTTCTGTTTTTAAATTAGTTGACATTATTTCAGAAAAGGGAAATTCTGATCAACAACTGTACAAATGTTTTGTCTCTCTCATCAAAATTGAAAATAAACTAATAATATAAATTGAAATACAGAAAATCATTCCCTGGTGTATAATTTACATTCTAAAACATGTAAAAGATCTGTTTTTTAGCTCTCCCAGCTTCAAGTAACTAGCTGAAATGCAGTCATTTCTCCTAGCAGAAAAAAAAAACCCTCCCAGCCGAGAGCAGAATAAGTCAAAGCCATGCCTGGGAGATTGGATCTAAATTGTCCTACTCCCACGTTAGATAACTGATGAGGGTATCTGCTGGGGTGTTGCATGACATCTTCAGACAATCACAGGAGCAGTAACAAAAGGGCCATAAGCTCACTCTTCATTATTTCCACATTTAAATGTGTTGCCCTTTTGTTTGCCTTCTACCAGAGCAGTCGTTCCCTAAAACAGCAGCAGAGTCCTCCAGAGTCTCCTTAATCACCCCTGGGTGTGGTTCAGGTTAATCTGTATTGTTCATACAGATGTAGGACTGGGTTAGCCTCTCCTGATCCCTTCCATGTGCCGATAGCTGCCTCCTAAAGGGCAACAAACATCATGTGGCACGTCTTGTTTATGTTGACTCTCAGCTGGTCTTTATCTCTTGTGCTTCTTTCAGACACAGAGCGATAACCTGACTCCAACGAGAAGTTTAATTGCTTGCCCCTTGTTCAGGAACAATCACCAAACAGAAGTAAGAGAACAGAGCTATCTTCGCTCATATGAGGCTAAAGCATATCACCAGCAAATAGTGAGATTATACAAAGTATGAATAGTTTTGTCAATATGTGGATACTTTAAAAGGCAATGGTTAATTTTCCTTTATCACAACAGGGTAAAAACAAATGTTGGACATGATGTCATTTTTTTCCACATAGGAGGGCATAAGTTTGAAGCCTAATTAGAAAGTAGTGTCACCCCAATTCCAACCGGGAAGTAGTTCCACAGGAAAGGAGGCTGATTGCTCAAGGCTTTAAATCCCAATCTACTTTTAGAAACTTCAGCTACCACAAGTCAGCCTGCAGCATAAAAACAAAGAGCTCTACAGGGATAAACTGGTACTATGAGGTCTTTAAGGCACAATAGTGCTTAGTTATTAAGGGATTTATATGTGAGAAAAAGATTTTAAAATTTTCTCCTCACCCAGAAATTCTATTCTGGGTGTCATTCGAATCCAATGAAGACAGTTGAAGAAGGTTTTCTTCTTTGTGGAACTTTCCACAGCAGTTTCACCAAAAGATTTTTTTTATTTGTTTTTATCTGGACTAGCGATGAGTTTTAACCCAACAGGATGTTCAATACTATTGTACACAGCATTTTGTGAACAAAATGAACTTCACCAAGAAATTTATTTAGATGCATTTCGACATATTGCCAAAAACGTTTTTCAAAGTAGGCCATTTGTTTCTTAAAAGACTCAAATATTTAACAGAAATTTAGTTAAACAGATAAATTTAAATGGAACCTGAATTTTGTTTCAAATGTAAAAAAATAAATAAATAAATATTGGGCATTATTCTTGAGAAGATTGTTCTTTATGGAGATAGAAGAGGAAACACTTTGCCAGATGTTTACTGTCTGTAGAAAATGGACAACAAAGTCATAGCAGATTGTATGTTGGCTACCGATTACCTTCTAGGATTACACAACCAAACAAATATAGATTAACAGCATATTTGGACAAGGGGGAAAAGAGACAACATAAATAGTCCTATCATAAAATTGTATATCGGTCTTGCAAGTTCAATGGCATGTGAAGATTTGCAAAGTAATTAACTGCTCCTATATTGCCTTTATACATCTCAAACTGTACATAATATCTCAGGAAATTAGATAGCATGAATATTGCAGTATCCAGATCAAATCTGATAATTTCCAGATCCGTTTTCCTATCTTATAGTACAGAGAATTCAACTTAGATTAAGCAACAGTTAATAGCAGGACATATACATTTTTAATCATTGTGGTCACAAAGGATTGCACAACATTATTTTTCTGTGCAGTTCACATAAGCTAATTAGTAAATGAAATAATATCACAGACTAAGAATTAAAACTTTTATTTTTAGAATTGATTCTTTACTATTAGGGAGTATTTATCTTTTGAATGTTGATAATCACGTTTTAGTTCAGCATTGCAAAATTTTATGTTTGTAGCCACTCTTCACATTTGGGGATGGTTGTTTACAGCGAATATAAGTTTCAGTAAGCTTCAAAGCATAGCTTCTTTCACGGTCGAGATGGATAAATAAGCTATGGCCAAACATTAGCACTTGGGCAATAAACCTCCAGCAAGAAACTGTTTCTAAATAGCCGAGGGTCCATAAACTCCGTAGGAAGTAAAACATAGAACATGAGGCTAGTTTTACTAGAATAGGTTTAAGTTTTAAAACTCTGTTTTTTTTTTTTTTTAATTGCCTTTTCAGTCCCATAACTTTGCAGATTTTTGACCTAACATTTTTTATGTACTAAAACCTGATTATATCAACATCATGCACAATTAACTTACCATAATGGTTGTTTAAGAAATAATCATCAAAACTCAAATTAGCCTGCATAAATTTGTAATGCAGGTTCACTGTGAGCTCATTTGTTGAACAGCATTAATGTACTCATTCACCTTCCAATGCAAATGGACTATATTCATCACTGCTTTTGTTTTTCCATAACAGTGTGCACACTGCTGTTATAGTTAAGGCAGAGTCTCAAATGCTCATTGGAAATCTTTAAGCCACTTTTAATTGCTGATTAAACTGATCAGAGTGTCCAACATTTACCTTGGTTCTCCTGATTTCCCTCAGGAAGTGTTTCGTTCAGACCTCACAAGCGTAGGTTTTATATTCTGACAAATGTGTGCCTGTCTTGTAGAATATCTGAGACACTGATTCAAACAACGCTTGATGAAGCTCCGTGCTTACAGTATTAGCATGAATGTCTCATCGCAGGTGATAATTACATCTGTTTCAATACAGTCAATCACAAAATGATATAATGAGTAATTAAACCTATTAGATTTTAAGTGAATAGCATTCTTCCTATGGGACTATTCAAAGAGATTGAAAAGTCGATTCGTCTTTAGGACTCTTGTTGCTGTGAATATAATTACGTTAATTATTACATTGCCACATATGTTCTGACTCCCTTCTTGGCAAAAGTCCTAGTGTTGGTATGGAGCTCAATAAACCTATGTTAGCATTTTTGGATTTTAAATATAAACATGGTTTGAGATAAAATGGTACATAGTTTTCACATTTACAAAAAAGAATGCAGTTGCATTGACAAACAGAAATCAAGTTGCATCAACGTTTCAATTTAATTACAGTCAACAGGACCATTCTATAATCTAAACAATGTGATTATGACTTTGTAAAGTTAAGGAATATAAACAAAGGTATGAATGTTTTTGCACAAGTTCAAGACTGATGTGTGCACCAGATTTTCTTCTATTAAAAATCTTTACATGTTTTGTTTGATTTATTTGGAAAACATGACCCTCACATGTGTTTGGCATAAAAACTAGTGTATGGCCATCTTACACTAATTTCAGGGCAAGCCAGTTTGAACACAACAGTAAAGTAAACTCAAAGCATGCAGGTTTATGTCTATTTATGTCAAAAATTAGTAAAATGTCATTTTTAAAAACAAATTACTTAAACACAGCAACATTAAATAATGTACTGATTATATTAAGTTTCTGAGTCTGGAGCATACTAATTGAGTAGACCGTCCTTACAAACTCAAAAATGGACTGGATTATTCATAGCGATTCAGAGGCAATTTCCTTTAAATGGGTTAATCCATCTTAGTTCAGCTGGATCAAAACTCTAATAAAAGTTGAGGAGAATTACTAAACAGTTTTCTAGAATATGTCTTGCTTGGGACACAGATACTGAAACAGCCTGGACATGTCTTTTGAGATGCATGTAACATCAGTAACTATGTCTTGCTCATAAAGAAATAAAACAAAATTCATATGTAAATGATATAATCTCTTGACAAGCTGTATCAAACACTTCTAAATGAATGTTCTCTGTTTAACAGTGGAAGGCCTGCAACACACAGCAGTCAAGAGCAGCAAAGGACAGGTGGACCTGGTTCCGGGAGGCTGCAAAAGCCAAACGGCAGACAGACACAGAGCACCACCCCAGGGCAGCCAACGGCCCCTCACCAAGGTAGGCCATCAGCGAGGTAAAGGAGCTGCAGCCCCCAGGCCAAAGAGGCACCGGGAGAGATGCACGGCGCCGAGCCCCTTGGACCTAACCACACTGCCATCTTCTGTGATGCAGGAGCCTGTGAACCAGTCCGCTGGGGACCCAGGAGCTCCACCAATCCCCAGAAGTAAGACCACGCAGCACAAATCAGGAAAAGCCCTACCTCTCCCAGAACCTCCAACACAACAGGCAGACACCAACCCACTACTGCAACACAAACTTAGAAGGACCAGGGCAAGGAGGGCACATTACCGCCCCACCTCATGAGCTAACTTGAGCAATTATGTCCAGAAAAAAATAAAATAAAATACACGCCAAAATAGTCTTATATTTTCTTTATTTTAATTTTATTTAATTTCTGTCAACATCTTTATATCATTTAATGAATGTTTCAGTTACAAATAGGTCTCAGTTGTCAACTACAGTTGTCTTTAAACCTAACCAGAACCCATTTTCAACAGTAAATATAACAGGTAGTTTCACTAAATTTAAACACACAGTTTACTCATCATAAGTTAGGAAAACAGTTTATTTTTAGAGGATAATGAGTAAACAATAAATATTAATCAATAAACAAGTATACTTTTTATGTAAATTTACAGGTCGAGTCTAGTGCATATGTTAAAATTAAAAGCACCTTAATCTGGATATACACTGGACAATAATTTTAGTAGTCATATTCCACTCCAGCTGAAACCGTATGACTACATCACGGGGTTCAGTAATTCCCAGCTCATGAATCATGTTTTCACACTAAACTGTCTGATGCTCTCAGATGCGACCGACTCCTCTCACATGCAAACTCAGACTCTTGAATGTGGAACTGCAAGAAAGAAAGAGAAAAACCTGGAAGTGAGGAGACACTCACCAATGGAGAGAATGCTCAACAACAACAATTGCGCTTCCTCAATAATCCTTGCCATTCTATGCAGAGAAATGTTCAAAACGTATAAAAAGAACTACTTTGTCACATCTGTTAATATATTGGTGACTGCACAGTGTTAAAGGGTTCAAGTAAATTTGGTTTGTGGTACTGCTTCAACAGCGCAATGTCCTCATAAGGGGTGAAGAAAATTTTAAAAAGGTTTGATTTCCATGAGTCTATATTACTGCTGATCAAGAACTTATCATAAGGTGTTAATTGCTTCTTGCTACCCTCTGTATCTTACAGCGAGTAGCACAACACACAATTTTGCCAAAACTCGTCCTGGTCCAAAAAATTGTTGGACGAGTGGAAAATCGTCTCAAAAATGGCCAAAAATGGCATAGTATAAGCCCAGCTTTATCAGCAGTCACTGATGTTGCAAAATGTAGTGTTTCTCCATTTCAAAACAAAAACAATATTCTTTAAATCATAAAACAACAAAAATCTTGACTCTTAAATCTCTTATGTAACCAGAGAGCTAAATCATTCTGTTTACTACGGTATAAATCTAGGTGGACTGCTTTTAACCTAGGATTTGGGCAACAAACCATTCACACACTATACCCTCCATTTACACAGGAAGCAGTTTACGTTTCAAAACAAAGCCCCAGGCATTTTCTCAAAACGACAGAACATTAATCCTCGAACAATGCCACATAAATCTAAAATCCACTACAGAGATAATCATGTCTTTGTGAAATTGCAACAGCAAAGCAAATTTTCCAATCTGAACATGAGAAATATATATTTTCTAATAAATTTTATGCATAAAATCCACTCTACTGACCTAACATAGTATTAAAATGAGACAAATTAAATGAGTTGATTGCTCATATTCAGTTAGTTAAATAAACAGGACAGCAATACCTATATATAACCATTGTGTACTGTATAGTGAAACTATCAATTCTTCAAATAGAAATTATACAATATTGTCTTTAAACTCAGTCAATTAAGTTTATTCATATATTCAGCAGCAAGGCAGTTCAAAGTGCTTTACATAATAATAACACAGCAATATACATTACATTTCGTCAAGTATTATCAGAATCATCATTACACCTCAAATATGTTGGTCAATGTTCCAATTATTTTGGTTCAAAAGCAACTCTAAACAGGTAGAGTTTTAGCTTTTATTTAAATGAACTGTTTGCAGTTTTCTGGAAATCCAAACCATGAACTCTCTGCCTCTTTTGTTGCATAAACTGGTGTGAGACAAAATGTTACCTGACGTGATGTGCACAAAAACATGGTTGTTTAACTAATTGTTTTATTTAACCAACTGACTTCACTAACTGGCTTCAGGTAGCAAATTTTTAAATGAAGTTCAAATAAATCAAAATTAATGGTGGTGGAAATACTATTGTTACGTAATTTCCAATCATATATTATAATAGTTTATGTTTTAAATGTATTCAATTTAATAAGAAAAAAAAAAGAAAAATCAAAAATCAAGTTGGACTTTTTTCAAAAGATTTGAACAAACAAATTAAACCATCCATCAATCCATCCATTTTCTGTACACCCTTGTCTCTAGTGGGGTCGGGAGGGGTGCTGGTGCCTATCTCCAGAAAAACGTTTCGGGCGAGAGGCACGATCACCTTGGACAGGTCTCCAGTCTGTCACAGGCAAATTAAACCATGTGTGCTATTTAAATTTATTGTATTCAAATACAGTTAATATCTGCTAAGCATTTTAATGAAAAAGTTTAAAATTGTGGTGAATTCGACATTTTAAAAAGTTGTGAGTTCCCCAGACCTATGAACAATGGCTGAATGACAAAAACATGAACACCAAACAAGGGTTAAGACAGTGCAAATTCTACCGTTAACAGTGTGAAAGCTGAATGTCTTGCTTCCCCATTTTTTGTCAATGATTCTTTCTGTTTCTAAAACCATGGGATCTTGCTGGATTTTGTTTCAAAATATATTTTACTATCTATCTTATCCACATTGATCTTTCTCTCAACACTTATGGGGGACATTTTAGTCTGTTTGCCTGACATGATTTGTTATTCCTACATTTCCTGTGTATCAAAGCCCTCCTTTTTTCTTTCAGTTTGTCTTAGCAGCTTCATCCTTAAGGATGTTGAGTATTGATCTGTTGTCTGATCTTTCATGGAGTGCACTCAGTTCCAGACTGATAGACTCTGGCTCTATTCCCAGTGACCAAATTAACTAACAGAAAAGGAAAGAGGGGTTGTTCCAGTAAATGGTTTAAACTGCAAGGATTAGCAATTACTTAACACTTTACTGCCTTGCATTGATGACAGACAAACAATGCTTGTTCTACTTTGTCAAATCTGAAGATTTTTAATGAATCTTGTCAAAGGATCAACTATACATGAAACGGCTCTGGAACAGAAACAAGGATTGCACAAGGTTGCATTTGGAAAAATGGAGCGTTTTTTTTACTTGTATGAAGAGAGAAAATGCAAAGCCCTTGCCTGCTTTGACATTCAAAAGCTATAAAATATCTACTGCAGGGATGATGATGTAGTCTTGAATGCTTTATTGGAGGATTTAATGCAAAGAGTAATTTTTCAGTGTGTGATGATTCATACAATTTCTGTTAACTGCTGTACTGTCATTTGCTCAGATCTAAACACATCAAAGATATGTACTGAAGAAACATTAAGCAACTCATCAGGCAATGCTGCATTGGTATCAAATGCAGCATTTGATACCATCTAAGCACCAACAACATTTTAATGTCATGTCTGACTCAGGGCACGGTTGTCCTAAATGAAGCATTTATGATTAAAGATGAAATTTGGTCACATCTTCAGGATTTTACTTTGTTCCTATAATTAAAATTTCTAGATGTAGTATTCTGTTTTTAGCCATTAAACACATATGTATTTTAAAGACTAGGAATCCTTTAAACTCTCTTGCAAATTAAAACATGATCTTGTTCGAAGGGTGCAAGCTTGTACTGCGTACCAACATTAGGCCATATCAGATTTAGAGGTGACATATTGGACCTTACCAAAATGAAAATAAATTTAATTTATTTCATGAGATTATTCACAAAATTATGCTAATTTATATGTATTTGGGATTTTGACTCCTTTAGCCAATCATTTGCCAAAACCTTGAAATTGGGGTAGCTACTAATAGTCTGAATGGTCATCAAGTAAATCTGTAAAATTCATTGGAAACTCATGTAGAGTTAGGTTTTATATATTATTTTATATATTGCTTTCATTGCTCAAATGAGCAATGAAAGCAATTGTCAAAAAATGTAACATAGATCTGTAACCATTTTAGACAGGTATGTGTATGCATTCATGCATTTCTTGGAAATGCAAATTTTAAGGTCATTTTTAATTTAATTTATTTTTATTAGAGGAATGCAGCATTTGATATCAAACAAAAACGGACATCAATAACTGTGTCCTGTTTTTGCAGTCAACCCTGACTCCTCCAAATAACCCCTCTTTGATTACTGAATTGTTTGCACCTCTGCCTGATTGTCATTTCCTTGTGTTTTGCCTTCATTGTGATGATTGAACTTTATTTTCTGCCTCTTCCTCAGCCTCTCTTCTCTCTGAGTTTGTATATTGGACTCCCACAATTGGATATTTTTTTTTTTTGGTTCGTGACCTCTGCCTCACTCACACTGCTGATTTTGGATTTGTTTGGACGAAGAGATCTTGAGGCTTTGAACCTTTTCTCTACCATGTCTGTCACTCAATGTACTTCACAGCACTTCCAAAGGTAAAGTGCTAGAGTCCCTCATTTAAGTCATTCAGAAACATACTGGGCTGTCCTAGAGAAGATTCTCCTTGTGACAGCCAATAAAACTATTATCTCAGATTTAACTGAGACAGTGTCTAGCAGTTTTCATTACAAACTCAATTGTCATTATAGATTACAAGTAAAGTTAAAGTGGAAAACTCTCAAAAATAGGAACACAACAAACAGTCTAGATATGCAAGCTGCATAAAAGCCCATAATCTTGTTTTTGCTATGACTTTATTGTTAGTAGAGAAAATTCTATTAACTAGGAATTCCCTAATGATAAAACTGGCTTAAGTTGCTCTCCAAAACTCCTTATTGCATTTTGCTTGTTAAAGTTAGTTATTCTCCTACCTCGGTGCTCTGATACATTTATGTGATCTACTTTGTTGTTCATAATCTCCTTTATGTCTGCATTTTGTTTTCTTATGATCAGAGCATCAATTTTACACCTGCTGCTCATCACATACCTCTATATAAAGCAGCTGTTGTTCAGCAGTAGACTTGCACAGTTTGTTGATGTTTATCACATGCTGTAGAACATTTTCAGTTTTCAATGATTTTACAAGCATAATGCATGGCTAATTATATTACCATTGGCTCCTGGAATAAAGTGGAATTTATCTCCGGAACTCAACGAGCATACACTTTCCTTAAATTGGTCCATCCAGAAAATCACAGTAAAGGAAGGAAATGCAAGTAATGTGTGGATAAGGCTCCCACTATGATGCCTGTTTTGCATAATTAGCTGTTGGTACCTCATTAACAGATAGGTAGAGAGTCAGTCTCTTAACATCTAAATGCATGAGACTCCTACAATCAAGGTCAGCTCCAAAATTAGTTTAATGCGTTACTGCCAGAGACATGACAGATACTAGGACATCAGGTAATTGCTTCTTGGGAAAAATGGAAGAGTTCTGTGAAGTTAGTCATCCGCATGGATGAATATTATAAATTGCAAAGAGGAACAAATTAACTGGGTTGATATATTATATCTCCGGAAGTGTGGGTTTCCGTCAGAGAACTACAGTGTGTTTTGGCTCATATTTAGTGAATGTTTCACTGCTGCTCTGAAGATCGGAGGTTGATGGTTTGGAACAATAGGGGAAAAAACGATACACAGATTGTCTTCTGACATGACAGGTGTTGGTCAAAATGTCAAATTTGAAAATCAGACTGTTTTTCTAGGAAGGAGAGTTTAATATGAAAGTTTTCGTAGTGTTTTTTTTTTTTTTTTTTTACACATGCTCACTACAAGTCTTCATTAACTTAAAAAAAATCATTATCTTCTGAGCCGCAGAAGATGATGAAAATATTAGTTTTTGAAACACTGCTTAAACGGACTATTCTGTCGCATAAATTATTCCGTCTTTGTTTTTAATTTGGTGTTTTTCAAACATCGTCTCCAAGAGTGCATGCTGGGGCCATGGACTTTCTTTTCTTTCACTAAGAAGTTTGATGTCTTTTGAACAAGCTTGAACCATCTTGGCAGAAATGTAAAAAAAAAAAAAAAAAAAAAAAAACACAACAATTTTGTTTGCAAGTGTTTGGCGGGTCAGTTGCAGAAATCAATTCATTTCACTATCTGCTTTAGTAGATAGCAAATGTATACTATTATTTGGCCTCTCCACTAACAACAAAACATGTCTATTTACCTATTGATGACAGAGAAAAGCAGGTTGAAGTTTGGGGCAACCTGCTGAATTTTCAGAGCACAACATTCAAATACTAAAAGGTTTTGATTCAACAAGCCTCAGCCTGACTTGGACCTGACCAGCACTGATTGACAGCACTGATTCTCTGCATTGACCAAGTAAGGGTCACAACCACCAGGAGTTGTTTTCTTGCTTCTTTTCAACATCCTTCCTGCTTTTCTAAAATCTTTTCTAAAGTTTCCTGTATAAAATAGTCTCTGGTTCAGTGAGGCTTACGTGGACAGTTGAATGCTAATCAGCTTTATTCAATTTTGCTGTTTTCAAAGGTTATGGGTGTTTTTGCTTCATTTTATGTAGCTGTCAAATTGTCATCTTTGAGAGATTCTTGTATAATTTTCCATCAGAAATGAACTTGTTAGCTGAGTAAAAACAATCGAAGATGTAAATTTGCTAATTGCAATCTTTAACTGTGGACTAAGTAGTTCAGAGTTCAACCCCTGTTTACAGCATCTTCCACTGAACTTGCAAGAGACGTTTAATGATGCCTTGCTGTTTAGCATGTCGCCTGACTTAACAAGGTCTATTAGGGCAATCTCATGAAAAATGGTTTACTGGAACAAGACCTAAGTGTTTGAGGGTAGGTTTATATCTTCACCATTAACAACAGATCAGCAATAATGGAGGATATTACTCTGTTGCAGATGAAGCCAAAAATGATGAATGAGCACAGTGCAATTCTCATTAAAAGTAAGTAATGGGACCTTTGACTATTCTACCTCATATTCTATTTTATATACATATATTGTCATTCATTATCATCATCACATTTGACACAAAATAAATAAAAGAAACTATTTGACTTTGGGAATTTCTGCTTTATTTCAAATATATTTAAAAACTTAAAAAGAAGCAAACATGGGAAATGACAAGAAATGAAGCCGTAGACTTTAGGTGCCCTAAAGATTTTATTTTATTTTTTTACCAAGCATAGTTAAAAGACAAAAGTTGAAATCATCACCTCAGGGTTCTACTTTAAGTAGCACACCTCAGTGCACAGTTTGTTCATCACACTTATTCAGGCACAGCAGGAGCTTTAGCTAATTAGAATAATGAGTAACTAAAATACAATGGTCAAGTTATCCAAACAAATGAGCTAAACCTGATATGCGTCTTTAAAATATTGCAACATGATTTGATTTTATTGCATAAATTTCCCTTTAGACTTTTTGTTGCAACTGAAACAACTTTGTATGATAAGAGACTGTTTCCAGCACACAGTGATTTATGACCAAATACATCATCAGAGAAATAATTCTGAAAAAAAAAACAAAAAAACCCAAAAAAACAAAACCCTTATGTTCTTCTTTATTAATATGCAGTATTTTGCAGAGTCCAGAGCATATTCAAAAATGCTCCTGACTACACTCTATACTCTTGTACATATTGTTCAAAGCATTAAGTGGAAACGTTAGCTTGCTCAGGGATAGACCACAGTGACTAGAAACCAAATTGTATCCTCTGATGACTGTATTTCTCAATGAAGAGGAGAACACCTTTGTTTTTTACCCCTTTTTTGACAGATTAAAGGAGCACTGATTAATTGGTCTCTCTGATGCTTCTTTTAATGAACAGTGAGGTCGGACCGTAGGGGGCAAATTAGCTTGATCTGCTTTTTGCAGAACAGAATTAATGAAACCCCCATGGATTAAGCTGAAGTGTGCTATGTACCTTGCTCATGTGCAGTAAGAAGATGTTATACTAATAGTAACTGTTCCAATATTCGCCAGAATCAAGGGTGAAATGTTTTGTTGTTTTTTTTAGTTTGACTTTGTAATGCAGGGAAGCTCCTATTAGCAAGATTACTAAGCACTATGATCATTGCATCCTTAAATTATGAGAGTCAGAAGAACCTTTGAAGTTGAGGCTCTTTGTTAAACTCGTAATTAAACTCATAATTATATTATATATATGTGTGTGTATATATATGGGTGCGTGTATGTATGTGTGTGCTATTACAGCCGTATAGTCACGTTAGATGATCCATATTTATGCTAAAGCTGGCCTCTGACTTCTATGGGTAAGTTTCATCTTTTGAAATCAAAGATGAAAGGAAGAAATTCATGCTTGACCTAAAGAACAATACACTTTCACCCTGCAAGCTTTACAAAATGTGTGGCGGTGGCTGTTAACTTCTTGTAACAGTATTGCTTCTAGAGCTCACTGCAGAAGAGATGTGATTCAGAAGACAGTGACATTTACAAAATTGAGAACACAGGAACCTGTGTGGGATAAATCTGCCCACACTCAACTTTAGTTCACCACATTTGTACAAACCGCATGTGGTTTAGAAGGAGATAGTTTAGATACTATTTTTTACACAACTAATAATATTAAATTTCAAGCTTTAATATTAAAACATTTTATATTCTCTTGTGCGGGTAAAAAAAAAAATAGGCTTATATAATAGTCCAACACAAAGTAGCACATAATTGTGACGTGTAAGGGAAATAAAACTGAAGAGATTTTACTTATGAATATCAGAAAATGGTGGCGTGTGCGTGTACTCAATACCCACTA
>CAEGAE010061029.1:0-20333 GCA_903067095.1 Girardinus metallicus | reverse complement strand
CAGGTTAATTTTCTAAACTACAGAAAAGTAACTGTTAGAGAAGCTCAGATGTGAAAAATTGGACTGATGTTGATATGCGATAGTAACACTGCTGTTATGCTAGTTTTACCAATGTTTTATTTTATCTTTTTTATCCGATTACCCGGTTAATCGTAAGAATAATCGATAGATTACTCGATTACTAAAATATTCGTTTACAACAGCCCTAATATATATATATATTTGTTGAAGAAATTATTCCCTCTGGTTTTAGATCCTGTGCAGATGGAAGCATGTTCGCTCTCATGTTTTTACTTTTTGGCAGTTGTTTTGGCACGTAACATGGCAACAGTGCATTTTAAGGACCAGGAGCTGCTGATTAGCATCTAAAAATGTCTAAACTATGAAAGTCTCACAGATCAATCGTCCTGTGACATTTTAAACTGGCTAGGTGTTGACAAGAACAGGGTCATCCTTTAAGTGTGGGAGCCTTTTAATGCCCAAAACGTTAATTAATTAGAATAGAGTGGCATAAAAACAAAGACACATCCATCTTTTCAAAAAACGCTGATAGGTAAACTCTGTGAAAAAGCTTAAAATGACTCAACGTCTGAAAAATACAAGAAAATGGCCAGGCGCAAAACATTAAGTTGGAAAACTCAACCTGTACAATATTGTATCAATGAAGGCTTTAGATAAGATTATTTTATAAAATCAGAAGCAAGAGTAAAAGACAAAGAAGTTGAAGAACCTGTTCTGGCATTTAGGTATCTAACCTTCCTGTTCTTCTGGCATTTTCAGATGCTTCTAGCTTTAAAAGTAACAAGGCTGGTTTATTATGATGCAATCTGTGGTTTTTTATTGTGTTTGGACAAAAAATCCATCATATCATCAACCAAATGTACGCAAAAATTGTGCTAGCTTTCTAAGAAATTACTCTTTGTTCATCTTTTATATAATTTGGAGATAAACAGGTGAAACAGATTAAATTTCAGGGATTTTGCATCCTGTCTGGACTCTTAACAAATTAAAACATCACTTTATTCCAGTGGTTTCATCCGGCTCGGCTTAAGAAGTAACCACTGCTCTGTCTGGATCCCCTGTGGGGCCAGCTGTCACCAGTGCAGCTGACCCCGTTTACTTGAGTGGGCTGAGGCACACTGACCAATGCAGCCATTTTGATTCAAAGGCCCATTGTGTGAGAGGAACAGAGAGGAGCAGCGTTCAGAAACGCAAACCCTCTGACCCTGCCGGCGTCGTCCTCGCTGCTCTCTGGAGGAACAGCAGCAGCTTGGCGGACGGTGCCGTTCTGTGGACACCCTAACCTCTTAATCACTGCTGTGAGGCGGAGTGGCGGGGGTGAGGATCCGAGGACGGGATTGGTGGAGCTGTTGCTAAGGGGAGGGCTTCTCCCACTGATGGATAGCTGTGGCTGGACCCATTCTGCTTGTGTTGTTTTTGTGTGTCGTTTTCCTACTGAGCACCAAGCGTAGCAAAAAAGATCTGCTGATATTTAAAATAAATGTACATTAAACTCAAAACTCAAACCTGCAAAATTCATATCTTGCACGTTTGTATACTTCAACTTGCATCTCAACTGCTTATAAAAACACCCAGTTGTTCTCGGGGAGTTCATAAGTTTTTTTAGTGTCTAGAAAATTAATAGTTTCAAAAGTCTCATTGTTAAGTTACATTCGGACGTTACCTAGCAACCCAAGCAGAATTCCAGCATGTTTGGTCAGCTGGTTTTGCTGCTGTATGATGGCTGCTGGAAAAGACAAGAGTTTAGTTGTTGAATGACCATCCAGAAACCAGTTGCTCTGTTCTTGTTGGTTGTGCAGGAGGCGCTACTGCTGCTATTCAAAGATATATGGTTGTATAATTGAGCATCAGTTTCATTCTCATTCTCAGGTGTGAATATAAATGTTGAGTTGGGGGGCGTGGCCAAGCTGCTTATTTGGATTTAAATAAGCTGCTGTGCCAACTGTTTTCATATTGAAAACAGTTCAGTCTGAACTAAGCTCAAAATAAACAACTAAAAATAATTTTGTTCAAAGAAATGTAACGAACATGTTTTGTGTAGACCATAAATCTATCCTAACCTGTTCCAGGAATCACAATAGATCACCTTTAAAACTAACTGACGCATGTTATTGCTATCCTTAATCCACTTTTAAGCAGATTTTATTCTCTCTTCCTGTAATTTATTACATGGTTTTGTAATTACGTGACTTTTGTTATGTTTTATTTCTACGCGGTTTTTGTGTTTTATATACAAAAAACGCGTAGGAAGGAAAACACTTCCATGTTTTCTTTCAAAAAGAGATTTTATCTCAGAGAACTTCCTGGTAAACTAAAAAAAAATACAGGAAATAAATGACTGTATCCATCAATATCTCAACTGAATAACTACAAAAGTTGAAGACAAACTATTAATAATTAAGATTTTACTTTATGTATGCCTCTTTTGCTCAGTCACTATTTCTGAATTGATTGTCCATTCTTTCTGTATCTGTGGACAATGCCACCCATTGTTGTTTTCTGGAGTCCAAAAACTTTGTAACCTTTTGAAGGTTACAAAGATATCACGTCAGTGAGTTTGTGTCTCAGCGTAATCTGTTGGGTTTTTTGAGCTTTATGCTGCTGAACAGGTTCTGTTTTAGTGATTTTTCTTTATTGCACACATCAGATGAAACTAAACCAGTAAATGTCAACCAAAGTTACAATTATTAAAGAATGTATCACATAAAAAAAATCATTTATCTTTGACGTAAAGCGCTTTAGGTTTGAGGTAACTCTGGTAATTTATGCTCCTCTCCGCTGAAGGCAAATGTCAGAGAAACACCTGTCTGATCTCTAATCAGGTTTATTGAATTTGTTTCGTCACTATTGTACTTTGTGTTTCACCCAAATCTTATCAGCTGTGATGACTGTTAATGGCCCAGACTTCCCATTCCCAGGGTTTGAGATGATTAGTGGACTTTGTAAATGTCACTGGATTCAGTTGGCAACAAAGTGTTTGTACTTTAGGATTGGTAAATGTTCCCACAGGTTTGGGATTTTTACTGCAGGGAGGTTCGGCAGCTTCGGTGCGCTGCAGACCAGCTCACCTCTAATTTGCATGAAACAGCCACCGTGTTCAAATACAGAGTGCTGAATTTGCTTCGGGACCAGCCATGACCCTTCTATGCAGCATTTATCTTCACCTTTAGGTGAATTTGATATTTTACACTGCAAAAAAAAAAAAAAAAAAAGAAAGTCACAAAATCCTAAGAAATTTTGGTCTTTCTAGCACAATTACCTTAGCATGTATATCAAAATTTACAAGTAACTTTTCAGCAAGATATAGGAGCTTGTTTTAAGTCAATAATTCCCTAATATTGATGAAACAGTTTTAGTTCCTCTGGCAGATTATTTCACTTGGACATCCCGGATAAGTGAAATAATCCAGTGGAACTAATACATTAATATTAAAGGAATTGACTTTAAACAAGCTCATATCCTTCTAAAACATTTCATATAAGTTAGTCTCACCCTATTTCAAATGTACTAAGATATTTGGAACTAGACTAAAATACCCGTTGAGATTGTGTTTTTGCAGTGTAAAAAGCCAGTCTTCTTGAATTTTCAAATACATTCAATGCAAAACTCCTAGAGTCACATAAAGGTGAAACATTACATTTTAAATATTGAGGATGCAAGTCAGAGAGCATTTTTAAAAGTCTTAAAACAGAAATGAAAAACTAAATTTAGAATCCCAAGTGGGAAGGTTTGGTTTCCTCATGAGCGCCTACCTCAAAAATCCAAAATGGCCACCTTCAGCTGTCAGTAAAGGCACAAATATTGCAGTTTAATATCTTTAAAACTTTTATTTTGCAAAAAATCCTTCCAACTACAGTATGAACTAGTAGTTTATACTGGCACTGGACTAAATTTAGCAAATATAACCAGAAACATGGAGGAGCAGCATTCAGCTTCTATGCACCATAAATCTGGAACAAACTTTCAGAAAACTGCAATACAGCTGAAACACTGAACTCCTTTAGATCTAGACTAAAACCCACATGCTTAAGAGTTTCTTTTGAACCACTATAAATAAATTGACCAACATATTTGATGTTTAATGACAGCACGTGGCAAAATGTTTACTGGTTCTTAGTTGCATGTTCTGACTTTGTATTTTTGTGATGGAAAGCAAATTGAACTGCCTTGTAGCAGAAATGTGCTGCACAAATAAACTTGAATGTTAGTTTCTTGAACATGACTAAGCAGTTTCTAAAAAGGAAAAGCCAAGCAACAATCATTAGTACAACAATAAGGAAGAGAAGGAAACCATTGTAAAACATTGCCATTTATTTCAGCTGTAATGCATTTTATGCATCAATATAAAACCGATTTTGAAATACAAGGACAAACATTGAGCTGTTAAAACATCACAATAACCTGATCAGGGCAGCAGTAGAAAAAAAGTATGAAGCCAAGGCACACCAAGTGGAAGGAATTAAACTTTGTACAGTTAAGAGCCCTTCAGCTCAGCTTTAAGATAAATTAAAGAAGGAGGATGGGCAGAACAACCAGCATTCAACATCTCCTACAGGTAGGAACCTTTTTATTCACAAACATGTCTGAACCTGAAACAAGGTGATGGGTAAGGTTCTGTAGAAACCAAAGCTGTGCGTCATCTGGCTGGAAAAAAAAAAAGAAAAAGAAAAAAAAAGAAAAGTGAGGAAACCTCCACCACGCACTCAATAGAGAGGTCTGGCATCACTGGTTTCAGGTGGCAGGTGGAGTGCAGAGGAGGAGTGAAAACAAAGAGCGCCCTGGTCAGATAAGATTTCTTACAAAAAGTCAAAGCAGTCCAGTGCAAGAGAGAGAGAGACTTCTATCTCATGAAGTTCCCTCCGCCGATTTCTCTCTTGTATCTGTTGGTGAGGTGGTCGGCCTGCAGCGTGAGCTTGGACAGCACGCCAAATAGTCCTCTGAGGTGATAATGAAACTGATGCTGCAGGTCAGAGTTGTCCTCCACAGCCAGACCCCCCTTCACGGTTGGCTGCTGCGCCTCTTCCTCCTGCTTCACAGCAATCTCCAGGAAGCTGGCACCGCTGCTCATCTCCCTCTTCAGCAAACCCCACTCCATGTCGTTCTTGATGGACTTAAGGAGCAGGTAGTGTTCGTACATGTCCCTCTGCTTGTTGCTCGCCACCTGGGACTCCGCCACATCGTCGTCGTTGTTGTTATTGTTGGCCTGCTCCTCCAGGGGAACGTCTCTGAGCAGGCTGGGCACCATGATGGTCTCGTCCATGTTGTTGGCAGCTGCTATGAAGCGGTGCATGACGTTGAGGAGAGAGTGCTTGTTGCTGGCCGGGTCGTTGCTGATCTGCATCATCATGAGGGATTTATAGGCTTAGCTGCAGACTGGTTAAATTGAAAGCAGAACAATTAAAAATCTGAAGAACATAAAGCTGACAAGTCATCATTTTCTGAATATTCCTGCAGTGAAGCAAATCCTCATGACCTTGAATTATTTTCTCTATAAATAACACTCAGATTAAGTAGAAATTAGAGAGGACTCGGACTCACCTGAAGCTCCAGAAACCCTGAGGAGAATCTTTGTTGGCCGTTTTGGTTGTTAGTCTCGCCAGAAGCCGGACAGAAACCGCCGGGAAGGAAATGTGAACGTTTCCTCAGCTGTCTGAAAGCGTTAGCTCCGGTTATATACCCGGAACGCCGGCTGGAAAACATAAAACAAATCAAGCCCCGCCCCGTTTTAGTTCTCACAGCCAATTGGAGTGCTGGGAGAATGTGGGCGGAGCTTAATAGCTTCTGATCCGCGGCTGACCAATCAGAGAGGAGATTAGCGCCGTCAGTTAGCCGTGTTTGTTCCTCTATTATCCGCTGCCTGGTTACGTCTCTCTCCGTGCTGCCAGGCCGTTGCAGCCTAAAGACACCTAAATAATACTCGTCTGTCAGGTTAGGCTAGCGGGAAACACTGAAAGATTTGGATTACATCAGATTAATCCAGTTTTAGGATATCCCCCCCGGCCCCCGGTATTCGCTCTTATCTCCGCATTGCGAGCTTTACCCAACACTGCCCCCTGCTGGCTCAGCCACGTAGCTTCAACATTAACCTCCCATGAACTGAAATAACTCTCTAATTTAAATTTATAGGTCACAGTCTGTAACTCACTTAACACAGGTTAATATATACATCTATTCCACCTGCTAGAGGAAACGCTGGTCTTACCTTAAGGTTTTAGACCGTAACGGCTTCAGAAACCCCGGTTGACAGGCCTGACTTTATTAAAGTCCCAGCAGCGGCAGGAACAACTCAGGTGTGTTTAATTACATTAATTAATGATCATGTGTGGCATAGTGCAGCTCTGCCTGGAACAGAATAACATTCAACTATGAACCAAGTGTTTTTGTGTTTTGTTTTACCTGACATTACATTTACATCTAAAGAGTTTTAAAATGTGTTTTTTATTTTACGCTTTACATGTTCAGTCGATATTAGGTGGAAAGATCCAAACTACAAACTAAATAATTGAAAGTCTTTATTTCAAGACAAAAGGTAGTCCATACCATTTAGAAATAAATACAATAAAATTTTTAAAAATTATCTAGTAAAACTAGTGAAGTCCTAAACCTTAAATTGTAATACACATTTACACTTTAATTATTAATAGTCTGATCAAATGTATATTTTATTCAACCTTTATTTTACCAGAAAAAACTATTTGAGATTAAAAACTTATATTTCAAAGGAGTCCTGGCAAAGAGGCAGCATAAATTATTACTATATTATATTGAATTATTATTATTTGTAATAATAATAATAATTTAATAATTACATTTTATTTCCAAAGCAATATGGGCAGAAAAAGATGGTTTAGCAAGAAATATAACAGAGAAACAAGGAAAATATAAGAAATAAAATATACAGCAGAAATATGAAAAAGTGCAAATACATAGCAGCAGTATTTATACTACATGAGTATATAAAATAGTTATATTGCACATATATTTATGACTTTATATTGATTATGTAGTATAATCAATAAATAGTGGACAATATCATTTAAAGTTCTTTATTTCAGCAATTAATTTGTGTTTATTAGTGTTAATTTTCAACATTCTGACTCACAACTAGTGACAACCCAAACTTCAGTTCCTCAGGAGATTTTAAGATTATATGAATTACAATATAGAAACGTTCCAGTTAACTCAACCATCTGGGTTAGGTGCCCAGCAGACAGTCACTGATACTCTCCACAAGGATAGCAAGGTGCTGGAAGGTTAAGTTACAGCTAAAGTAGGTGGCTGTTCAGAGAACGTTTTTTCCAGGAATATTGTTGGAAAGTTTAGTGGAAGGAAGAATATGGAAGAAAGGGTTTCACACAATACAGGGATAACTGCGGTGTTGAGAGGACTGTAAATGAGATTAGATAAATGAAATAATTTCAGCAATATCTTAGCATACTGACATGTTTCAGCTGTTAAATGGTTAATAAGAACAACTTTATTTACAGCCACTGGATTTTTTTTATTTTTTGCAAATATCCACCAACTCTTAGGTATCTGCAAGTTCAGCTGCATGCATCTGAGACCGAGTTTGTTTTGCCAACATGGAAGCATTCAAGTCAACAGAACAGGAAATGCAGGTTAAAAAATACTATAAATTTTACCGATATTTGACAAAAACACTCAAACTAATAAAGTATAAATTAAAATAGCTGAATTTTAACTCTGGTTTATGCATCAATTTAATCTGACCAGGTCCTCTCCTGTCTCTGCAAAAACTAAAAACTAAAATAAATAAGTCTCTTTAAATGATGGACATGCATGTTTGCAAAACAGAAACACTTAACGTATCTTTGCTGTTTTCTGCCAGCCTGGAGTCTCTGCTCACGTTGAATCTCGTTTATTTTGCCAGCAAACGCAGGGGAATCTGAGCAGCTGAAAGTAAACACAGGCACAGGGAGTTCCCATATTTTATGGCAAGGTCAGAATATGTTTCACTGGAAATAAAGGTAATTTAATATTCACAAAAACAAGGTTTATTTAAAAAAAAAACTAAATTTTCAATAGCATTCTGTGCATTTTTGAGTTTTAAACCTTGAAAACACAACCAAAGCTTTAATTGGCAGAGTTTTGATGCTTTCTTTTGATTTATTATAACTTATTTTTTCTAAAAATATTAGTGTTTTAACTTCTCAAATGAGAACAAATGATGTCAGACAGCATTTCGCCAACCCGCCCCTAAATGTTTTAGCTGTTTCTGTGCTGTAACACAGCTGACTGAGATGAGGCGATGAAGCAGGGCAGGACTGAAAAACGCAGATCTGAAGCAGCTCGACACGCCCAAAAAACGCAAACAAAAAGAAAAGAAAAATTGCTTAAAAATCTTAAACTAAATTCAAAATGCTCAAAAAGATAAATTACACATAGGTCAGTGAAAACTTAAAGGTTAATTAAAATAAAATCATCAGCGAATGGGGTAATTATTACTTAATATTTTTCTTAACCTCAGCAAATATTTTAAAATAAATGTTTAAAATAGACCTGCTAAAAATAATAGTTGCTTTTTGAAAAACAAAGCCCTTCAACTGTTTTATAATTGAAATGATATATTTTCAATTATAAAATTGAAACCACAAGCAAATGGAGTAAGATTCTTATTGCTTGTGAGTTTAGATTAAAATTATACATTTTAATCTAAACTCACAAGCAGTTAAGTCCAAATTTAAATGTTCTCCAAAATCGGCTTTATTCACCAAGTTTGTGGACAAAAACAAGAAATTAAGACTTTAATTCCACTCACAATTAAGACGAGGAGTGGGTGATGCGTACTGAGAATATTATCAGTGTTGTGGTACTATTGTAATTTACAATACAAATGCTAAAAAAAAAAAATACTTTTTTTAGGCAGTTTATTTTTAGGTAGTATCCGTACCACCACAAGCAAATGGAGTAAGATTCTTATTTTAAATTCGAATCTTTAGGACATCAAATACAAAAAGAAGTGGGATTTATATCACTAGCATTTAACAGGGGAGGAAATAGTAAAACTATTAATAGTAAAACTAACAATTTTGTCAACATAATTGTGACAATGATGAATAATTTTCACAATAATTAATGACGCAATACCCACCCCTAATAAAGACATTTAAAATATGAAAGGAGGAAAATGTTTTTTTCTTAGGACTGTATGTATATAAAGTGTTTTAATAATAGAGACAGGTTGAGTTGGTGGAAATATTCAAGTTCTCCAACTAATGAGCTCAAACCTAAATTAACCTCATTCAGTTTATATTATTTTGTGTGTTTTTAATCACAACCTCAGGAGTCGACGGCTGTGCAGACACATCCAGACGCCACGGCGCGTGAAAGACACCAGATCTCATCTTTATTTTTCTTCACATGCATCCAAAGAACAACAACAACACTGAACAGAGTCACCGGAGTGGCTGGATTGGCACAGAATGGCTGCCGTTCATCAGTACTGGCCCACACGCCGTTTCTCTTCCACATAATTCATCCAGAGCAGCGATCTCGCCGTCTCCCATTAGTTTCACATGTAAAGACACAAGTGGCGTTGAAGATTTTCTATACACTAGATCAAGCTTATTAGTGAAAAACAAGGCAGTTGAAGGACAGGAAACACAAATATTAAGTTAACTACATAATGACAGCTAAACTGGAGTGAGTAACAGAAACATGTAGGTCCCTTTGTTTTGGTCAGGCGTCGTCCCTGTAACGAGTTCGCTCTGCTGGGCGAGACAGTAAAAGCAGAAGCTGTCAGTTTTGCTCCCTAAAGATGAAACTAACACATTTATACGACATTAAAATCTGAGCTCAGTTTTCACCTGCAGCTGCCCAGCCGTCACCTGCAAACAGAGACGACAAACAGAGATAAATGAGAGCAGCGTGGTCAAGAGAAAGAGGAAGTGGAGCCAATAAAGCCGTACCTGTGACGGGTGACTTCTAGACCATCTCATACTGGTTGTTGGTTATGTAGCGAGACAAGCAGCAGGCCAGGAAAATCCCAATGACCTGAGGGGGAAAAAAAAAAAAAAAAAGAAATCAGACAAAACATTTATCTGGCTCCTGCAGCTCATATTAAACTGGATGCTTCAGATTCATAACTTTCACAGAGACCCAAGTTAATATTATGACCTGCTGTGTTCTTGGAACAACATTCAACTGCTGTAAATTTACAACCAGATGAGCGACTGTCAGCACATTTAACCTGATGACACCACCACCACCGTTACTGGCCTAATTATTAACTAGGTCGGAGCAAGTAAGCTTTAATTATTGTAATTAGTTCCAGTTCAAACCAGAACCATCAATCGATTAAAAAATTTAATCAGATTTATGACTATGCCTAGAAATGTTTAACTGTCTCAATGCAAACAGGCCTGAAGAAGGCCTAAAGGAAGCCATTTTGTTTTAAATGTTAGAAATGCTCCCCTCCATTCATGTCCTGTGGAAGTGGTTCCATGAGGCGACAGTCGCTTGTCCTCATCCAGTGAAAGCTTTTAAAATGTTTCAGTATTTGATCATCTGATCATTAATTAAAGACAATCAAATGAAAATTGGACTTTTCTGTACCCAATAATTATTTTCAGGGAACAGAATCTAGAATTTGATAATGGCACACTATTAAAAAACTTATATTTTTTATGAATTTCATACATCTGAAGTACATTCAGCCAAATCTGAACATCTGGTTAACATGGAAGACAGTCACAGATTTTAAGTTTGAATTTAGCTTCAATTATTAAAAATGTGTGAGTTACTCTAAACTTCCTCTGAGCTAAAACTGGTTTTAATTCATATTGAGAGCTTAATAGCTACAAAATAAATCAAATTATACCTTTAAAAGGTGACTGTAATCCCAATCAAAGCTCTGATTCTCCATGTTTCCGGCTGCTGGAAGTCAGATCAAAGCAGCTCATTTAAAACTCATCTTACCTCAAATTTCCTCCTAGTTTGTGTTTTTAGCCATAAAACAATCTGAGATTAACACCGTTTTGATCTGGTTTTGCTGTTTAAAATGGCTGATCAAAGCGCTGATTAGCATCTGAGGATGTGATCTCCATTAAGGATCCCCGATGAGGAAATGCGCACAAGAAATGGCTGAGCTGGATGGAATCGTTCTGGAACAATGCTGAGAAAGCTGGAGCAGAAATCTGAAAACTGCCAGCGTTTTAATCCTCCCTAGTGTGGAGTTTGGTGCCCAAACTGCTTCATTTAGACAACATTTCTTCTGTTCTGCCTCAGTTTGGGTTCTACTATTAAAGCTGCGACTCTTTGGCTGAAACTGAAAAGGAAAAGTTGTAAAAAGTATCCAACTGCGTCGTCCTCACACACTGATGAGTCAGAGAATTTTTTAAAGAAAAACATAAATAAAAAATATCAGCTTTTTTGGAAAACATGCTCCAGGTGGTGTTCAATAAAAGATATGTACAATCTTTTAGTCGCCTCGTTCAATAGAAATAAACTTTGAACACTCACTGATCAGCAGCCTGCAGAGCCAGACAATCTGAACGTGTTTCACTTAAAAACAGGTTCAACTCGAACACTTAATTATGTAACGGTTTCTCCCTGAAATACTGTATATGAAGGAAATCAGGAAGCTTTCACCCCAGAGGCTAATTGCACGAAACATTTCAGTTTCAGGAGTTTTTCTGTTTTTAAGATCTGGATATTCAGGTTTTGTGGCCACTAATGAAAATAATTATGATTAAAACCCCTTACTAATGTTACCTAGGGATGACTGTGGAAGGAAGATGATCATTACTGCTACATACAGCTTTAATCTCACATTTGGGGAAACAAAAAGCTTGACATTGTTTAACATGAGGGAGAAAAAGCAACAAACCTGGAAGAAAGCAATCCCAAAGGAGACTCCGGCAATAACTCCTAGGTTGGATTCCAACACGCTGGTCACCAGTGAAAAGCAGCCCTGACAAAATGAAACAGACAGGATAAATTTAAAGCTTCCAGTAAACATCATGACTGCAGCTGGTTGCAACTCACCTGAGGGAACACGACTGTGCTGGCGCTTCCCAGCTTTTTCAGGTTCTCGTCAGTGCAGTTGTTGCTGCTTTTACAGCAGCTCGTAGGAATCCCGTGATGTACGAAGTAGTTCGTTTTTCCCCAGTCAGAGAAATTCTTCATGCCGCAGCAATGGAGCTGGAAAAAGAAGAAGAAAATAAAATCTTCATGCAACAGAATCTTGCAGCGGTTACCAGGTGATCAAAACTGCGCTGCATTTTTAATGTTGTTTTTTTTTAACGGATGTGACTCGTTTTTATTTTAACTGTTTACTGTAATTCACTCAACCTTTGGATATACATTGAAATTTGTCATAAATGATGGGACATCTTCTGGTTCTGGTTCTGCTCTGCATCCCCAGAACCAAACATGGAGCAGCAGCATTCAGCTTCTATGCACCACAAATCTGGAACAGACTTCCAGAAAACTGAAGAACAGCAGAAACACTGAGTTCTTTTAAATCTAGACTGATAACCCAGCTATTCAGAGCTGCTTTATAGTAAATAAAACACTTTAATAAAGAAACATTAACCAACATCTTGATGTGTAACGACTGTAATGTTCCAGTTGCTGACTTTGTGTTCTGACGTTCTATTTTCCTGATGGGAAGCACATTGAAAAGCTTGTTTCTGAAATGTGGTGTTAAACTTGACTGATTGATGGATGTTATCCATGTTAATTGTAATCTTTTAATCTCTTCCATCAATCTGCTAATGGACTACAGATGGACATTAGCCTCTAATATATCATATGCTGGATAATATATCATATCCAGCATACGTATATGATATATTAGTGTTCGCTACTCTGCATTATCTCCTTCATGAAATAAATGAAAATTCTACGTTTGAGGCATAGCACCAACCGTTTTCTGGAGGGTGTCGACTGCGTTGCTCTTGCTGTCTGTGTGGTTGTACGTAAACACTGCGTTCTCGTAAGCCTTGCCGATTTTATCCTTGATCTGATGGATTCAAAACACGTTAAGCAGTTTCACAGCTGAACATGAACGACTCCACAGTTTCGATGATTTACCTCGTGCCGGAAGATGAAACCTGAAACTCCTGCTATCAGCTCGGCCAGGAAGACCAGAGTCAGAAACATGGCGTACTGAAAAACAGAGGGGAACGTGGGTAACCTGAGCGCAGAGATCTGCAAAGGGAATGTTTTCCTTCCACTTCCTCGCTCACCAGTTTGAGCATCCATGGGCTTCCTCGGCATGTGGCGAAGCAGCCAAACAACCCGAAAACAACAATGATGGCTCCGGTCCCGATCAGGACGTACGGCGCGTTGGTGCTGTCCTCAGAGACGAGGGAGAAGTAGGCCTCCAGGCTGACCTTCCCCCAGACCCCGACAGCCAGCAGGATCACACCTGTGAACTGAGCGAACGACGACGACACTTTAACGCGGTGAAAACAAAAACGCCCATGACTTTACCTGCAAAAATCCAGCCATGTTTGGCATCGTGTTCCATTTTTATCAAATATTTTAAAGCTCTGGAATTATTAACAGTCAAAGGAAAGTAAATAAATAAAATAATGACATGATGGCGACTTGTTTTTCAGTGGAGATGCAATGACTTCAGGCTGCAATTAATTAACTGGAAAATAAATTGTCTCATTCTGCAGATTTATTCAACCACTTAAGAGTTTTTTATGCAAAATTAGAAATGTTTATGTAAACATTTACTGCCTAAAACGCAACAACATCGCATTAGTGTAAGCTTGATCATCTGCAGCAAAGGAAGTATCTGTATCTAACGATACTTCTAACATGAACCAGTGAAAAGCTCAATTCTTTCTGATCAACTTAACATAATATATGGCTGATTTGTTGATTATATTTTGGATTAACTAGTTATTAATTGGACAGCAAAAGTTGACTGTTTTTCAGAATTTGAACCAAGTGAAGGTAAAAATGTAAATGAGTAGCTCTGAATACGACATACAGACAAAATGTTTATCTTATTGCAAAATGTTTATGTTCTTGTTCAGTTCTGATGTAATTACTGCTGCGAGTGGGTTGATCTTTGAGTAATTAGCCTTTTTTGGAGTCTGTATACGCCAGTTAATGGTTAATCAATTAGTTAATTAATTCAATAATCGATTCATCACGATTTGTAGTTCTTTGAGGTTTTCACATATGCTGTAAATATATCATAGTTTGTTTTAAAACTACCTGGTTTTTTTTCCATTACTTGACAGGCAATCAAGGAAAAAAAATCGGACCCTTCTTATCTTTATTAAAGAACATAATTATTATTTTCAGGTGACAGGGTCTAAAATTTGAACATGGCACACCATTAGAAGCGTAGATTTGTATGAATTTCAGACGTCTGACAGATGTCTGAACAGCTGTCAGATCAACATGGAGGACCAGACGAGCTGCGTCTGTCTTTGCTCCAGAAATGTGTTTTTTCTGAGCCACAAGCACAACTTGATTCGTTTATGTCGACCGAGAAGCTCATCCAGCCTGACAGGGACACGTTGGGTCCTTTCATTAACCGTGGAGAACAGAATCCAGGCTGGAAAAAACAAAAACAATTTCCAACATTGATTTCCTCTACCAAATCAACACCGTTCCCACGGGAACAAACGCAGTAAAAAAACAGAAGCAGGATTGTATTTCTCAGAAAGAAAAGGGATAAGGTCACCTGAACTGCAAGGTGTCTGATTAGAGCGCTGTGGGTGAGAAATAGCACACACACACACACACACACACCTGGGACCGGCGCTGACCTCCGCCTGGGGTTCAATCAGCTAAATGTTTCCTTCTTTAAAGCGCCGAGTCGTTAGTGTGAGCGGCTGAAAACAGCCAGCAGCAATAAATGGCCGCATAAAAGCCCTGAACTCGGCCAGCAGCAGCCGCTTGTTTGATCTGCACAAAGATCAACACCAAGAGCAAAAACCGGCTCTGATTGTCCTACGCTTTTAGCCTTTGGCCATGATGTTTTCAAACCAACCTACTTTGACGAAGGGAAAATATTCATGTTTATACCTTATTCAGCTTCCACTAGCAAACAGAACCAGAATTTGTCTTGTTTGAAATTAAAACATGCAAACTTCCATAGTTAGCTCCATCATTATTGACAGAGGAAAAATTTAATCTTGCAGGGAGTCATTTCACTTTTTCACTCACTCACTTCTAATAATTACACCCAAAGGTTTCAAGGTTAATGTTGCTAACTAAGCTGTTCTGGCCTGAGGGAAAAAAAAAATAAATCCCCGTAAAGCTGAACTCGAGTTTTGAAAATGGGTTAAGCTTCTTGTACAGAAATCCAGCGTCCATTTTACCTAATTTACGATTCTGATTTTTTCCACCTGAAAAGATTTTAGAGCCCATCATAAAAACAAAACTCGTCTTCTGTTATAAGCCTTAATAAACAGAATAGAGGCCGTCCTTATCTCTTTAGGATTCGTTTATTTTTTATATTTTCTTGGCGGTAAAACAGTAAAGACATTTGCGGAGCTGAAAGCCTCACCCTCTGATCTTTACAGGTTTAAGTTTAACAACGGTCTGACTTTCTTCTATTTGTACACAGCATGACTTCGGATGAGAATACAGATGTTTGTACTGAATCTTAAGACTCGAGTCATCTTAAATAAAAAAGGACACACACACACCTGATCTTCATGGTTTTGACTGAAAATTTTCAGAATCAATTTTGATCTTAAAGCTTCATGACAAAACCAGTAAACATAGTAAGTGGTATTCAACCCATAGGACTTGTGTAAATCAAGTAAACATCTTAAAATGTTAAGATGTTTCTAGAGAAGAAATATTCTGAAAATAAGCTCCTATCGCTACATCTTGATGCTCAGCGTTATCCCGGCTCTCGCAGTGAGCCTACAGAAAAACAACAAAAAACATTTTGATATTTTGCAGCCAACTAATTAATGAACCAATTAATCAGCTACCTTACCAACCATGTAAAGCATAGCTTATATCTTCAATCAAAAATCTGAAAACTCTTTAGCTTTGTTATTGTCAAACTATGTTATTTTGCCCATTTTACTTCAATTTCCAACACAAAATTTCTCATTTTTTACACTTAATTCCTTGCCTAAAATAAAGTTATGCTTGTTTTTCATATTATTTTGGTAATTCGGTAAAAATAAATGATTATCAGCTTCATAAATAATTTATTCAGAGCTGCGCCAAGCATTAATGTGAACAATTATTCTATTTTAAGCCAATGAAAGTTTGATTTATGATTTTACATGTACATAAACTTCCTTGCCCATTTTGCTAATCTGTACTATACTAAAAGTCTGAAATAAAAAACCCTGCACTTTTATTGGATTAATTTTAAACAACCAACAGCATCTATTAGTCTTAAATTCACCTTTTAAAAAGGGGGAATTACTTAGAGCTTGAATGCAGGTCTTATACTTTTGTAACTCGCAGTGGGAATTTCCCACAATATAAAAATTAGATTATACAATGAGTGAAACTCTGAACCCCGCAGTGAATTTCAGGCCCTGATTAGTTCATGTGTTCAGCTACCATCGTTTATGAAGAAAAATAAATAAAACAACAAAAAAAAAACCCACCTAATTTGATAGTTTAATACATGCCGTTTTTTTAATCCACCTGGAAGCGTTGGCATCCATCATTTTTAAATACTGTAACTTTTACCATAAATCTATCATCGCAGCATCATTTGATTATTGTATTTATTTAAAAGCACCACAACAGATATTTGATGAATTTGTTTTTCTATTTAATAAGTTTACCATCTAAATTGATGTAAACTTTATGAAAAGATGAGGACGGTGTGGTTCCCGAACAATTTCATGTAAAAACTGCAAACCCTTCAAGACTCGACTAGACTTATCCATTCTTTATCAAAGTTTAAGAATATGTAAAAGTTAGGTTTCCAGGAGCGACCAGCTTACCCCAGATTAAGAAGATGATAATGGATGGAAACAGTAAATTCAGGATACATTTAAGGCAGATACTTCTACATGAAACAGGATAGAAACACAAAGAAGGAAGAACCTCTATAGAAACATTTTCCCCAAGAAATATTTTGTAGAGCATTGCAAAGGCATAATTTTAACTACTTCCTCAATTTAAACATTTTATTCCAGCAGGACTAAACATAAAACTGTGAGCCAAGTATAATTAGCCAACATCTTCAATACTTTGTCAAACGCTCCTTTTCAGGGTACATTTATATTTTCTTCAAATATTTGAGAGTTTTACGTCTTGTATTTTGGAGTTCAGTAAAACAAACGGCGTTAAGTTGTTTTTCTGACACGAAGCCAAGTGGTCCGAGTCTTTATTCGACTGATTATTCGAGTTTAGTGTTGCTGCTTCGCGTCATGTGTGATTCAGCTGAGCCTTTGAACAATACGGAGATCATAATGTTTTCTTTCAGTCGTGTTAAATCATCATCATCATCAGCATCAGCAGCAGCAGCAGCAGCAGCATGCCTACACCTCGTTTCTTTCGGCCAACGGCTAATCACAGTTGGTCGAGAGTTTCCCCCCCCCCCCAACGGTTGGAAACGCAGGAGCTAACGGTCGCTTCGGGGTCTCCCCAACGGCCGAAAAGTTTCCAACAAGTGGCTGAGCAAAACCGACTGAAACGTTTCGTTTGTTTTCATTCGACATGTTTGGCTCATGCAGTGATTTTTGTTGTTGTTGTTTTGTTTTTTTTTACCCCCTCCGACTTTCTGTCATTAGCCTCGGTAGCCGCTTTGAGCCCCATTGTTGCTCCTTTGTACCCGACCCCATTACTCGTCCAGCCACTCACCCAGAAAATGAGGCTGTAAGAAATGAGGAAAGTCTTCAGGCAGGTGATCACTGGCTTCGTCTGAAGCCGCCGAGACGGAGGCGACATGCTGGAGTTTAGGTTCACAGCTGGAAAATAAGAGATGAAAAAAAAAAAATGTTTCCCTTTCTGCTTCCCGACGCCGAGATTGTGGGGAAAACTTTAAAGATTCAGCAAGAGGGGGGAAGTGTCGTCACTAACCCAAGAATCACTTTCCTGAAGGACAAGAGGCTTCTCCTACGTCAAGGTAGCAGCAGCCGCCCTTTAAACGCCTCAAACAGGAAGTAGGTAACAAAATAAAAGCACAGAACAAATGCGGATTTTAAGGATGGCTTGTTAGTAAAAATCCTATTGATTCTGATAAAAAATAGAGCATCATTTGGATTTTTAAAGTAAATATATTATTTTAAAATAAAATAAAATAAAAATGTTTACTATGCACATTGTGCTTTTTTTTTGCATATTCCTTGGATTGTTTGATATTTTTAATTATTTGATTATTTAAAATAACTGCACAATATTTCCTAACTTTTACTCTTGTACAGATTATTATTATAATTACTTTGTTTGTTGTTAATGTTAATCTTTTTTATATATTTTTTTAACTGTTTAAGAACTTTGTTAATATCTAGTACTGTTGTTACACCAGAATTTCCTTGTTGCGAGACAATACAGTCTGTTTCTATTCCATTCTTTTATTCTAAATTTCAGTTGTATTTATTATGAAGAAGGACTCGAAATGTTACAGAATATGCTCACAGGAAAGCTGAAGTGTGTAGAGATTTGTATCCAAGCATATTATTTCAAAGTTTAGTGGAAAGAAGAAGTGTGATAGAAAATTTGCACAATAGCAAAAGCAGTAGCCTTTTAAAGGATTTTAAGGCAAATCCCATCATCAGCATCATCCAATTGTCTCCAGAAAAATAACAATAGATCAGTAAAATTGTTGTAAAATGATAAAATATTTAATCTCAGCTGTCCAATACATTGCTCCACTGGACTATTATTAGACTTTTCCATTTTTCTCCAAAGCTGCAGTCTGTATGTTATCAAAGCTTTTTGGGTCCAAATGATACTTTTTTATAGTTTTTATTTTGTCAGAGATATATACAATTATGGAGCGAGAGTTTGTATAAAACAAAAACAAATTAAACTGAAAAAAATTATACTAAAAAAGTAGTTGTAAACATTTTTTTCAGTTGCACATCCTTTATTTTTCCAGTTTCAATTTCTTTTTTTTTTTTTTTTAACAAACTTCATGGCCCTAATTGAGCTTCATGTAAAATATGAAGATAAAATTTATTTTTGGGAATTTTATGATTATTTATTTGCTTCCAAAACAAAAATACTTTCATTAACTACAAATCAGAATATATATATTTGCTTCTTTTTAGTCGTGTGCTTTTATTCTGACAGTAGCCGCACCGTTTTCTGTATGACGAAGCTCGCCTTGACATCTTCGCTGCGGTGAAGTGACCCACGTAAATAAAATTATTACAACGTGGCACTCAGTGAAACACGGCCTTTAAAATTAGCGGTTTTACTTTCTACACATTTTTATTTAGACCAGTTTCATAGCTGCTAAATTAAGCTACAGTATTATCTAACAGGATGTTTACAAATTAAGCAATATCTAAAATCACAACAATAGGCTTCAGGAGTAGCTGATTATTATTTGATTTAATTAATGTCTACTGTTTTCAGATTTAATGTTTAAAGAAGTTGTGGGTTAATTAAATAAAAACTACATCGTTATTAAAAAAAAATTAACGCCAACAGAATGCACAAGTCGCTTTTATGTACATGTAAAAGACAAAAATCACTATTGAAGCTCACGGGTTAATGTGTTGGTGTATTTTAATCCTCTCTATGCAGTTTGTGGGGTTAGCTACTCGATTCATCATGTTTAATGCAGCAGAGGGGAGGAAACGTGCGTGCATTGAAGCCCGAGAGCGCCACCTACTGGTTTTACCTTCTCACTTTACTTACTGAAAAACCTTTCCTCTTCAGGAGCCTCTTTTTCTGTCCTCATCGGGGTTCAGGCGAACTCAAGATTTTTAAAGGCTCTTTACCAAACAACTTTGGAAACTTGTCTAGATTTTACTGTAATAATTTCTTATAAAATCTCCATGAACAAAACAAAACAATCGCTTTTATTCTCCGCCTGCAGAGGAATCGTTGTTACTGCTATGCCAACCAACCGATGTGTTGCTGCTGCGTTCATCTTATTCTTCTTCTCAGGTGAGTTCAGAAGCTACAAAACATCTCAAAGCAGATTTATAACTTTTATATAATTGCAAAATTAATGCAAGAATATTTTCAGGACACTTAATGACAAAAAGAAATCGTTACTTTAATTGTATAAAAATCTAGTTTATTGCTTAAGTATTTTTTTTTAATTACGCAAATGCTGCTCTAGGCTAAAGATTAGAGTGTTGAACCTCAAATTACTACCCTACTGCCCGATTTTCCTACAACAAGAATGTGTGTGTGTATATATATATATATATATA
>CAEGAE010061028.1:0-31090 GCA_903067095.1 Girardinus metallicus | reverse complement strand
GGGGGGGGGGGGGGGGGGGGGGGGGGGGGGGGGGGGGGGGGGGGGGGGGGGGGGGGGGGGGGGGGGGGGGGGGACTGCTTTTCCATTTATATTACCTGTCCAAAGTAAATTGAGCCACAATTTACTGTATCTTTCAGTTTAATAAAATGATGCCACGTTTCTGAGCGTATATTTCTCAGGCCGACACCGCGTACAGCGCTCTCATCTCCATTTCCGCCCCCGAGACAGCAAAAGATCAATTTGTGCAGAGCCAGCTGGTGGGCACAAGTCTCCCAGTAATGTGTTTGCAGCCGCTGGGGGGGCAGAAGAACGCGCGCCGCTGCTTCCGAAGCACTGATTACCACGAGATGGGGGTCGAACTCTGCGCGTAACAGTCAAACTGTGTTTTCATGTCATCCAGAAGAGTTGTCATGGGAAACACAAACCAACAATGATTTACAAGCAAAACACAATGCTATGGTGGTGGTGATTGTGGCGGAATTACGGGGATAAATTTGCTCATTTACCCAAAACAACTGGAACTTTCTATATCTAGCAAGTTATTTTCGCAATTTACTGCCTATTAAAAGACGGTGAGATTAATTTCACTCCTCGCTACGGCGGGGGTGAAATGACCGTAATAACCCGATATTGGCTGGAAAGCGCAACGTCTTCCCTTTCAGAAGCCGTTTGAATTTTTCAGATGGCGCAAAGTGTGGCGGAATTACGGTACTGCAAATTTAGGCTGGATCGCCGGCTCTTCGTTTAGGATTTACAAAATGAAATTTCAAGATGCGAAGAAGCAATGCTTTTATATTTAGAATTAAAATAAAAATTATAATTTCTTTCTTGCCCTTATTTTCTAACCTGCACCTAACAGGTTGTTGTTGAAACAGTAAACCTCTTGTTACTGTTTCAAACGGTGCGTTTGCCATGGCATTACCGTCAGATTCTCACTTTACCAGATTACTACTATAAACATAAGTTCTTTAGGCGCCCTGATGAAAATATACACAAGTAAAACAAAGTCAGTGAATCTACAGAATGTGAATTCCAGGCAGTGACTGCTTGTAATTTATATTTCATAAGTCGTTCATTTTCTGATTAGCTCTTAAAGCATGACCACTCACTGCTGCTGATCTTCGACTTTGTTGGATCTGCCTTTTCTCCACCGACTGATTTGAACCTGTTCAGCCCTGTTCCTAGTTTTGTGTAATTACCCCTGGTTGGTTCTTTGATATTCTTCTTGCCTCCCCCACAGAACTGCCAACATTATCAGCTGTAAGCTTATCTGGAAAACTCATCTCTTCAATTAGCAGCCTGACCTTCACTTATGTGTTTGACCTTTGTTGTTCGCTAGACTGGTTGAGCAGAGGGTTTGCCGTCTCTCTATCCCAACTCCAACGGTCCGGGACCTACCTTCTCTGATTCCTTACCTACAAGTAAGAAGAAGCCAGTATTAAACTCATGAAAGGTCATTTAAGTTTTCCTGAGATTATTGGTGAAAAATAAGTCTTCCAAACCTAAGGAGACAAATGGAGACGCAAAAAGCAAAGTGGCATCACCAGAAAAACTTTAGTTTTGCTAAGTGAAAACGGGATTCTAAGGCGAGAGCTGCCTTTATCTAGGCAGTTAGATCCTCCTAACCCTCCACACAATGCACCATGATTGTCATATTGTTCTCAAAGGTGTGACAACACAAATAAAGGAGACTGAAGAAATGTCTCCATTACGATCCAGATAGAGACAGGTGCTTGGAAAAACGAAACATTCAGCCTGTCGATGAAAACACGGAGCAGACTTTCCCATTACCGAACAGCAAAACCAACTTTATAGGATGAGCCTCACAAAGTGAAATACGATGATGAGATTTGTGACGAGAAGATCAGGGGTGCGTTATGTTTAACATCCTCGACCTACGGAAAAGAAAGTCGTCCAGCTCTGCACTCTGTGTGGCGGACAATGATGGACCAAGATAGAAGCATTGTCGATGCAAAAAATACAAAAAACACCCCGCAAATACAGTATTTGTAACGTTTGTTTACATTACAAACATGATCCAGCTGAACAAATTTGCAATCCATCATGTCTGCTATTTGGATACATAAAACTAATAAAAGCTTTTAGAGTGAATTTTTTTTTTGTCTTCTATAAAAACGTTGACCATTTGGCTGCAAATCGTCTTCTTCAAGATGAATAACCTACCTCTAATTTTCAACCTACAAACACCCTTCACCACCTCAGCTCTCCCTGTTCGCCCCCTACCATTACCTCTAAACTTTGACCTTAACTCTGCCCTCTCCATGGCCTTGTGTACCACTTCTTCAATTACTATTCTCATCCCATCACCATCCCCTACATGTATTTATGGGATCATAATTTAAAAAAACCTAAAGGCAAAGTAAATGTGAATTTATTATCTTTGCTTTAGTCTTTAATTTTGCAATTTATGAATTCATCAAAAATTTAAAGTTGGTCTACTGGAGACTATTTCATGTGCAGACCCTATCTTTTTGCACTTGTTCCTGACTACGGCAACTGAAAGACTCACATAAAAATGCGAGATTATTGTTCAAGCACGTTTCTTGAACAAAACAAAGGAACGTAATCACAGCCAGATCTATTCCCGTCTTCACCCCCCTTTCTCCCCCGAGAATAATGCCGTGACATATTTAATCTCTATAAGTTATGCCTTCATGTAATTTTCAAATTTTTCAGCTGCCCTTCCTTACTTTTGCAGTTTTTCACTTTAAGCTTTGAATTCTTTATGCTTTTTAGTTTGTTCCTAAGTGGACCTGAGTTGACTTACTGTTCAGGAAGCACTTGGTTTGAAACTGCATTTTGTACAGCTGACTTTAACAAACAGTTATCTTTTATCTTATCTTGGACTTAACATGTGGGACCTGAGGTAATTTTTCTAATGCTTGTAATCCGGTTGTACATTATTCAGCGTTACAGTTTAACATGCTGTTTTGGTGTCAGCACATAAAGCGATTGTTTTAGTCTCTTTGACACATAGACGTTAAAGTTTGTAGTGACCTTATGCGAATAGATTTCAGGGATTGTGCGGTTTTAGCTCCTTAAGATCTTGGTGCAGCTTTTGAACTGGCTCATGACATCCGAATCAATTAGTGCACGATGCTGATGGTAAAAGGAGCTTGTCAGAGGAGTTTTAGTCCTACCTTAGAGGCAGAGATTTACTGCCAGGCAAAGTGAGTCAATCTCCTTCAACAAATCATCTGTACCTGTTTATCCATACAGGGACAGAGGGAGCTCTTCTGACTAAACTTTAACCCAAACCTTCGTATATTTTCACCATCAAATCATCGCGTATCTAAAAGCATCTTTGCGTTTTGCTTTTGTGTGTCACAATTGGGTCTGTCACGATAACAAATTTTACTGGACGATAAATTGTCCCAGAAGTTATTGCGATAACGATAATATCGGTGCCTTGAGGCCATTTTCTAGCATTATAGAGGTAAAGGCATAGTGATGCAAGAACACATTCTCAAAGATTAATAAACTTTAAATATTAGTGAACATTTAACACTGGGAATGGAAGACGTTTTAAATATCCAAAATAAACAACAGAAAAAACTAATAAAATGAATTATGAAGTCTTTGCAAACTAAATTGTCCTTCAAAAAACGGGGTAGTTAAGACTAAAACACCAGATTGAAGACTTCTATCATCCGCTGTTCTGAAAAATGATTGAAAATAATTGAACTCGTTTTAATTTATCATGTGATTAATAGATATATTGTTTACTGTGACAGTAAACAATTCTTGTTGCCTGAACCAGATATCGCCATTATTTTAATGAAAATCAACTGAGCAACAGGAGGAATGTTTCATCTTCCTCCTGGTACCACAAGGAAACCAGGTCCACCGTCATGATTGCTTAAACTGACAGGGGAGTTGACTAAAGCAGAGAATATATCAGGCTTTTCTTGTGTTTGCACATGAACACTAACTGCATGTAGAGCCAATTATACCCCAATGTAGACAGACTCCATCTATGTACTTAAATATTTTTCAAATGATCCATGTTTTCTTTGCATTTTCTTATTTCCCCCTGATGTTATATGTTCCATCACATAAGGTGCTCACCTCGTCTTTTCTCCTGCGTCTTCGGCTTTGTGTTATCTCGTTGCTCTCTCTGCTCAGATTTAATTTCCATATCCTTTTAATAATAACGAATGAGAATACATAAATACATAAGGCTATATCCTCAGACTTCTCTCATAAAGTTGCTGTAGTAATAAAGTAGGTCACAGCGATCTTTTACGTGCTAATAAAAATGATGGATGTTCCACCTTGCCCCTTCGCTACACAGTATACACCTCAGCAGCAACAAATGAACGTAATCGGAAATTTTCCATCCTTTTCATTTAGCTTCACACATGATGGCACTACAGATATTAAATAGTGAATTTTTCTCATTATTCATGCCGTAAGCCCCTTATAACATCTGCTAATCTCCTGTCTCCATCACACAGCCTCTTCTCTGCTAAATACAAAATGATTCAACGACCAATAGAGTCCGATGGCAGTAATTTGTTTCACAGTGAAGCTTCATCCTCTGTGAAGGTCATTTCTAAAAGAAATCCAAAAATCAAAAACTTTGTCGACCTCATGTCAGTGTGTCTCTTCGTCTCCTAAACTTTATTTCTGTTAATCCCTTTTTGTGCACAAGCAGTTCAACACAAAGCAAGGAATCAAGGCTAACAGGATTAGAACTGTTTTAATCTGATGTTTTTCTTTTTAAACCTGTAAAATAGCAACATAACCAGCACAAGAGGTTTCTGGGACTTGTTGGTGAATTAATATGCAGTTCTTTTATTCATAATGTGGGAATGTAGTTGAACAAATAACATATTTTGTCTCGTGGACCATTTTCAAAACCACTAATGGCGGACTTATTGGTGTTCCCACTGTTTGCTTTTCTTCCGGCCCAATTTAATTTTTCATACGGCTGTAGCACAGAGACAAAATGATCATGCACCATTTGTCTTTGTATAGAACCAAATCCTCAACTATGCATCTCTTTTCAACTTTACACAAAGTATTTTTTTTTAGGTATATGACCTGAATTGGTAATGAGTTTGTGTTTAAAGAACCATTTGATTTGGTCTGATTTTTTGCGTACTTATTCTGCCAAAATTCCCAATGTTTTTGTAGTCCAACATTTGAGTTGGACGTTGTTTGCTTTGACTTTTGCTTTAATTTTTATAAGATGCTTGTTTAATAATCTTTTGTTGACAAATTTTGTTACACCCAGTAGTTTTGTTGGTTGAAAAAAAAGAAACACAACAAAACTAAAACCAAATAATAGAGCTATTTGGTTTTAAAATTACAATTTCACTTTTGATTCCACGTTGTGCAATTGGATGAAATGCCTCTCCAAACTGGCTGAATTTTAACCCTAGCCTGCCCCTTATTAGAACCACACTGTTTACTGGTGAAATTCAATTAAAACTAATCTAGAAACCGTTTAAGATTCATACCTCTACAGATATTTAAACAAACAGAGGTAACAAGAGGAAGTGTCATTCAGGATTTCCTGCGTTGCGTCATGTGTAGTTCGGTCAAATCGATCAGGCTGCCCGGGACTGCCACTTGGCCACGCATGTCCTCTTGCGAGCTCCTGATCAATAGAGCTGAGGCACCAGCTAAAAATATCCCAAGCTATCCCGTTGCCAGAGTGGGTGCACTTTAAAACTGTTGTGATGAGCTAGCAGCGCGGTATTCCCTGTGAAAGGCGCAAAAAGAGAGAAAAAGAAAACACTCTGAATTGTCTGACGGGTTCAGGTGAAACACCATTTATCAATTCCTACATTTTTCAGGGATGTAAAGCAGCATCGCTCTCTTCTGGTCAGGCATAAGTGAATCTGTCGTAGAAGATCAGCGCTGTGATTTCGCTGCTCTCACAGCACAGTCAGGCATATCTGTCATGTGTCTCTCGATCTCATGCCATCATAAAAGTTTGTTGGAACATATGCTTGATTTTCAAAGAAAAATCTCTGCATATCATGGCACGCCTCGGGCGATGCCGATTATTTAACCACAATTACTACATGTGGGTTTAATAATATGCTGTATTTGCCTTTTGTCCGGTAATGGTCATTTTGAAATGTTTAATGCAGGGGTGTCAAAGTCATTTCCTTTTGGGCCAAATCAAGATCATGAATGTTCTTGTGCCAGAATGTATCCATGAAACCCGTTGAACTGTTAACATATAAATATATAACTTCTTAAAATTAAATAAAATTGGACATCTTTTCAGTCACTCCAGGATTTTGCGATTGTTTTTTTTTTTTTTTTTTTTTGGCAATAAAAAGTGTTTGTGGTGGTAATTTAGAAATATTTGCGCTTATGTATGATGGTAAATGCAACTTTTTAATACTTGCCGTATCATTATGGATTTTAATGTCAAGTGAGACAGCTATTTATTAGAAGTAAGAAATACTGCCACCTGCAGGTGGGAGTAAACCATCACTTTTATTCAATGTTTTTCACCATTTTTGTGAAAAATCTGCAATAAACTCACAAATATGCATTAGTGTGAAAAAGTGCAGGGATTTGTTGATTTTTTGTGAATTTTCAAGATAATTCACAAGAAACCGGAGGAACTAGTTGGTACAATTTGGCAGTAAACAGATAAAAACTGCGTTGAATCAATTGCTAAAATATTATGTAAGCACACTGTTACCTTCTCAGTTCTAATCATGTGTTCGTTTAGAGTGTAGAGGGCCACATAAAAAGCTAAGGCAGGGCGGGTTTGGGCCTTGAGTTTGACACATACGGTTTAATGGATGACCACAGCTTACTTGCTTTTGTTTGGATTCTGTGCTCATAAATGTTGTCAAGACACAAAGAAGTAAATGTCATCAGTTTCAGGGTAAGAATTGTTGTCGTGCTCATTCTGAAGATTTGACGCACTGAAGTCATTTAGTTCCACTTCCAGTTTCCTTCAATGCCAAAGGGCAATTTTTGCCTGGGCAACATTCCAGCTTCTAAAAAAAGGGGGCTGGTACCGACTGCTACCAACAGAAAATCCTTATGACCGCCTAGAGCCGAGTCAAAGTGTGCTGAATAGGCACTAGTGGCAAAGAGCCTGAAGTTAGCTACCCATCGTTGTATCTGTTTGTGAATGTGGCTCTAGGGTGACATGCTTTGAGTGGTTGGAATCACTAAAAAAATGTTGTAAAAGTTCAGGTCCTTTACTGTTTGCAGCTTTATGACTGACTCACTTGTTTCTGCACATTTTCCCATTTTCTTGTACAGTAGTGGGAGATGTATTTTAGGTTGTTGAGTGATGTTGGACAATGTATACTTCTTTGATCTTATTTGATTAACTCCTTTTGACCATGTAAGACCTGTTTGGGTTATACTTGCGATCGACGGATGGATGCATGTTGTTATTAGTAAACACCAAGAGTTTGATATACAGTTAAACCTCAAGCTATAATTCTATGCCAGATTTTGACACAACTACGATTTTTGTAGGTATAAAGCAGGGGTAAACTAACCAAAAAAAGGGATTCCCATGACAGCATAATTTCAGCCTTGGACACCATACTCTATGCCTCCCCCTACCCAGGAGCTGACAGCGCATTAAAGAGTTATGGAGGCCTTTAATTCCAGTTTCCTGTGAAGCAGCAAAACACAGATTCAGCCTCCAGAACAAAATCAAAACCCCTGCAAATGTCATATTTCAGAGGCAGAAGTCCAAAACCTCTGACGATAGCCTCTGCAGCAATCCCACTTGAGACATTTAATTAAACACAAGTGGGTGTACAATTCAGGTCTGTGCAGACCAGAATGGAAGTTGGCCACAGCAGGTAAATTGTTCATAATTTAAATGCAGTTGTTTTACTTCAATGTTTATACATTTTGTAATTTTAGCCACAGACAGTGGTTACATGCATTCATCTGTTTGATGTTTCATGGAACAAGAGATTCTCTGTTCAGCTTGTTTGGGTTGAATATTAGTTCAAATGAATAAAAAAGTAAAAAAGGTCATTTTTATCATCTTAGAAATTGACAGGTATAAAAATAAACGATGATGTTTCTTTTTTGTTGTTGTTTGTTTTGACTCTATCTGTCAAAATCATTTTGGCCCCAAAATCAGGCATTTTGGGGCCTGATTTTGGGGCCAAAAATCAGGCCCCAAAATCCGGTAAGAATTTTATTTATAGATAAAATCCACAAATATGCTAACTACTTAACTAGTTAGCTAGTTAGTCATTAAATATTTTAGATGCCATCAGATTACATCATATTTTTATAATGTTTCTTGAAGAAATTAAATAAATAAAGATGAGCAACTCACTGTTCTTTTTTGATGAACCAAAAAAGGAATCGGAGCAAACGTCCCAGTGTCTAATGAGTTGACGTGAAACATTTTTGGTAAGACCCAACACACTTCTAGCATTGTGCTACGTCTGTAGCGGATTAAAAGTCGAACTTCTTTGGTCTCAGAAGAGGTTCGTCTCAGGGAGAGTGAACTGCTGAGTGATGGAAAAATGTGCCAGCAGGATCCTCCGTCAGTGTTGGTTTTATAGCTCAGATAAAAACTATAAGGTTGAGGAGCTTCGAGAAAATCTCATCATTAGTCCTCTCACAGGCCGGGATTTAATTATCTACACATCGAAATCATCCACTTCCCTCTTCTCAGCAAATTATTCTGCTCCTGGAGGATCATAACCATCACGCCTTTCATTTCTTTGCTTGCATGTTAAAACAGCATCACAAGGATGCCCTCTTTATATGTGTGTGTGCCTTGAGATAGTAACATTGGTCGCATGCTGAATAGGTGCGTGTTCACTTTCTGTGTACCTTGATGGGTGTTTTGGGAAGCTCTGGAAATAGGCTCATGCATAATTAATCCTCAGACTGAAAATTGACCCAGATGTGGTAGAACCGTGTTGGTTCCAGTGGCATCAGATGTTCTCCGAGACAAAAAGAGAAGCAAGAAGTGACAAAAGGGACCAAATAGGGCTTCCGAATGAAAAAGAGAGAAAAAATAAAAACTAACCGCAAAACCAAAGTCGGGGGGGTGGGTGAAACAGATGGAGGGAGGAAGGGTACCATTGGAGTACTGATGAGAGTAGAAAGTGAGGACAGAAAAGAGCTTTTACTTCCTCAGAGAGAATTGTAATGCAACTGCTTAATGTCTTAATGTTGATCTCGCTGACTCTGGAGGGACCTCATTAGCTCAAGACAGAGAGCCGTGTTCAGCCATCTATTGTCTCACAGGGATATACACAAATTATTGTGTTAGCTCACGGCATTGACTACAAATGCTGCTTTGCCCAGATCATCAAAATCTGAAGCCATTTAACTCACAAACATTTAGGATTTGTGAGAGATTTAAAAAACCCTGTTTTGTTCTGGGAACATTTGAGAGTCACTTCTAGACCTTAATGTTAAGATTATTCAACATATCTTCCAGTACGATGACCGGATTACTTGTGCAGCAAAATGGAATATTGCTGCAGTAAGTGTCGCCAATTGCTAGTACATGCAATGCCTTGCAAACTTTGTTCTACGCTATATATCACAGCAGCATATAATTGTGAAGCGAAACCATGACATTTTAAAGATGCAACTCGAAGACGCATGGATTTGGCTCAGTCCATAGATTCCCAAAATGCCCAAAACAGTGGATTCCATAAAGAGGTTTGGGAATGACAAGACTGGAAACAAGAAAATATCACAACAGGTTTGGTCAACAGATGGAGTAACAAAAAGATGGGGGAGATACAGGACTATATTTACACACATGGGCTGAAGAGACAGGTGGAAACAATTAGGACTGGGCAGACTGGTGGCAAGAAAGGTAAGTCAAATCACCGGAAACACCAGGTAGGAGACATCATTTCAAAATTAAACAGGAAACAAAGCTATGGCCTGATTTATTTAAAATTATGCATGGAGAGACTAGCTAAAGAAATCTGAGAATCTGTATAAAAACATCAGAATTCTAATATGTTTGCTTGTGTGTGTGGGCGTGTGTGTGAGTGTCGCATCCTTTCCAGAGAGGATCTATGTTAGGAGAGCGGGGTAACCTGATGATTCCTATCAGCCGCATCAGTGTGTTGAGGATCTAAGGAGCTGCAGAACTTTTGCTCTGTTTGGTGCCTTTTGAGTTTCCCTAGTACCAGCTTATTTGCCTGAGCTCAAGTCTCCTGTGCTCCAGGATCAAGTTCTGTTTCCGGACCCACCGGTGAAACAGATTAGTTTTGCTGCAGCTCTAATGTCCTTATTTATTCCCTTGCCTGCCTGCTCTCCACCATCAAGCTTTCCGGATCATCGAGCGCGCTGTTAACCTTCATACTCGCCTCTGGACTCCAAATAATCACCTTCGATTTAGAACCCAATCCGCTCCTCCCAAGGAATTATTTGCCTCGGATCATAGTCAGCAACTCCCTTTTGGAAAAATGTTTATCAGCCAACTTACCTCACCCACAGATAACCTGGCTCTCCTCCTTCGGACGAAATTGTTCCCGGATCCTCGCCGTCACATTTCTTATTCTCTGTGCATATAACTGTAAATAAATCCTTCATCCTTTTTAACTCGAGTCCTGAATGTGATTCTGAATGCAAGTCCGGAAACTAAATCCCAGTTTGACGCATCATAGCCAAAATCTATTATCATGAAAGACAACTTGGGCTTCAGGGATTTCTGTCCCCAAAAAAGCTGACAGAAATTTTGTTAAAATGCTTTTTCATTTCGCTAATCTGTTCTTCTCATCCACCACCACACTCTGACAGGTACAAACACACTCTTGAACTGATATCTAGCCTAAATAGTGTGTACATGGTTTGTCATGGGCTTTATATCCTGACAGAAATAATGTGAAATTGTCTTTAGCACTCATCTTCACTTAAAACCAGGCAAGTTTTTCGAACCAATAAAATGTGACCATATTTGTAATGTTTGATGATACTGCTTCGACTCATCACAACTATGGCGATCCATATTGGACCGTCTCTCGCAAAACTAGTTGAACAGTATTTTACTGAAAATATGAGCAGAAGCAGAGCTGACGAGTTATTCTATAGTCTGTGAATTGTAGAGATATATCGGCATGATAGCATCTGCTTTTTGCTTTCTGTGTTGTACTGTAGCCTGATGGGTATTAATGATGCCTCTCCATAAGATGGTTGTTTTAAAACCCAACATGCAGTTGTACATGTTTTACTTTGCATCTGTTGCATTTCTCTGGGTTTTCTTGGTCTGAAAAGATGGGCTGTATCTCTATGGTGACCCGAAATGACCCTTTGCTGCAGGTTCGCTCCTCAATGTCCTGGCAACCTGTCCAAGGCCTGCTCCAACTTCTGACCACTGATTATAGGGATGGAGAATTGTCTCTGTATGTAATCTTTCTTCGGAGGTTAACGTCCACGTATCCATTGACAACAAATTGTCGACAGAAAAAGTGTGAATACTTTATTTTAATGTACGCGGAAGAAGTTTGCGGAATATTCAGTGGATGTGTTTACGCTGTACTTTTTCCCTCCTGCTCTCAAAGTTAGTTTTGTGACTTAGACTGAAACCTAATTTGTGGTAGCTAAAGTGATTTTTGATTGCAATCAATAAGTTTATTCACTCAACAAAACACATTTCATCACCTATGCAACACTTCATCTATAGTCTGAAAACACCGAAGAAGAAAAACCTTACATAAACCTGCCCCTTTCTCAATAATTACAAAATAAATCTCCTTTTCATATATAAAATTAAGAATATAACTTACAAACAGTATGTCACTCTCCTCATTATTAACTCAAAATTATATGACTTAATCCTTTTTTTTCATAAAGTATTATGAATTGGTTTGAAGTAGGACATTTTTTCAAATCCTCATCCAAACTGTCCCATCATTTGACGCCATGCACTGAAATACACATTTGTTTTAAAGTAGTCCGCACAATTTCCCTTTTGAAATCATGCTTCCCTCGGTTATTTCTGTCACTTGAGCTTAAGACAAATTCTAAATTAAATGGCAATAACGTCTTTCTAGCTTTAAACACAATATTTGACTGAGTAAACAATTTATTTGTATGTTCTCCAGCATTCACTTTATACACGAATCAATACCATAACATTCAAAGCCTTTGATGGGAGTTTTGTGTATAAAACCCAACACTGGGATGTTGTTGGTAAAACTGTTTTGATATTAACTTTTCATCTTTAAGAAAAGTCAACCCTTTGTAGATATGTCAAGAATTTGGTTTACTGAGTTAACATAAGAATATTCTCACCAAAGCAAAACATTGTCACAGGGACGTCATACAGTTCATTACCCTATGCTGAGTTATTTGTGGCTGTCGAGCGTCACTTTTGGCTGCCGTAATTTCATCTCCCTTTCTCCGTTCTCTCTCTCTCTCCCTCCCCATGCATTTCTCCCTGGAGTATATGTCTGTGGATTCATGCGAGAATGCCATTTCTCTAGAGAGAGTCTTGACGTTCGTCAACATGCCGAAGGTCACCTGAGGGCAGCTTCCGAAAACCATCTGAAGCCGAAGATAGAGACTTACTCGCATTCAGTGACTCCCAATAAGCTGCACCTCAAAGGCAACACATTCAGCCTGCTGTATATTTTCAACATAGCATCCAATTTCAGTTTTTCTCACCGTCTGGAGATGAAGAGGTTCAGAGCTATGCAAGCCAATATCTGATGTGGTTCTCTCTGATGATGAATTGGGTCGGAGTTATGTTAGGTTGGCTACACTTCTGAAACAATGTGCACTATATTGAACTGTTCAATCCCCTGTGTCACCCGCTGTGCAGTAAACATTTATCTCTGTGTGTGGCTGAGATATTTTATAGTACGGGACTGAAAACAAAAAAAAACGGTGCAGATTGATGCTGCAGGGAGCTGATGTGCAAACACCTCGTTTATCAAACTTGAATCTGCCCGGGACCAGAATTTACCAGATTAGCCCACCTTTTTTATTTATTTATTTATTTTACAGAATCTGCAGGGATTCTTGGTTGGATTTTTGATGCAATTTTCATTTATCTGCCCAAGTGAAACATAAAACAGCCTGCAGCTTTTCATCTTCTGACGATTATGCTTGCTGTGTTCAATGCCAACTATCAAGAGTTCCAGGCTCCTGTAAAAAGTCCAAGCTCTCCAGATGGTTAGTTGTGTAACCCATCACATAATAAAAACATGTACTGCAATCCATCCATCCATCCATCAGAGACGTGTTGAGTCTCAAAAAGAAAGACTTCAGACTGAAGTGTAGACATTTCATCTGAAGTCGTTACCTTTGGAATACACCTGGGAAGATCCTCATTTGTCATTGGATGATCAGTTTATAAACTTGCGGTTCTTTAAACTACTATTGTTTTGTTCATTAAATCATTACATTGTTCCTCACTCTCCTTTTTTTCATTCATAATGTACATTGTAACAGTTTTAACAGCCTTTTTTGGATGACACAGCTTGTAAATGCAGATTTAGAGAATAATTTTGTAGAATTACAAGAAGGCAAAGACCAATTTAGTGCACCATGTATCATTTTGCTAAATATGTGTTAGCATAGACGCCGTCTACTCCACTTGCTTGCACATTCAAACAAGTGTATTTCCACACAAGAAAAATCCAAAATTTATGAAATATTGATTCACCTCACACCATCTGCTCATTCGTGCATAGTAACTTTCAGAAAAAGTTGGTATGTAACTGGGAAATGCAGGGTCATATGAAGGACGCCGTCAACAACGGCATACCAACTCAACCTTCCCCATGACGACGTGACGCAAATGCTGTGGAGGTCACAAAGCTGATAGATGGAGGGATAACAACTGAGTCGACTTTGATATTAAAAGTTTTAATATGGAGCTTCTACTTTAAAGGCTTCCTTTTAGATGCAGTGTGTTTCACCTTCTGGTTTGTGGATTTGTATTTATAAGCTCGGATTTTACAAGATCTAACAAAAAAAAAAAAAAAAAAACAGCACGAAAGTAAAACCTCAACAATATGTTGCAATATTTCACCAAATGCTCTGTTCAGTTTTGTTTTCTTTTTTATCTATGAAAAAGGGTGATAAAGACCATAATTCTAGTAAAAAAAATGTTTTCTGAAGCTGTAAACAATAAAATATAATTCTTACTTATTTACACATGGACTTACTGTCTTACCTGCTGATCATTTAATGACAAGCAAAGGGATAACGTTTTACAGCTTTTTATATTGAAACTTGTTTTTTTTTGATTGCACAAAGTTGAGAATTTGAGATGAACTTCTAAGATACATATATACCCAAAGCCCTCAACTACAATATGCTAAAATGGGGAGTTCTTCCCAGTTTCTAGTAGTGTTTTTGCCAGTTCTTCTGCCACATTTGACTTGAATGTATACTCATAAAGTACATCCTTAAAACATTTCCTGGTTTTTTAGTCTAATGTCACCAGCACTTTTGTTACTAATGAGCAATTTCTGTACATTTCTTTTCCTTAAAGGGGGATTTTCAGTTCCTGATCTCAATATTTCACATGATATTGAGCGCTCTGTAAACTTACAGCCACATCCTGGGCAATAAAACATTAAAAATTAATCATTTATCTCATGTAAGTAGTCGAAATAACTTTGCTCTTGTTCTATGTTTCCTCATAGCATACTGAACTGTTTCCACAGAAATCAATGTGCGTACTTCTTTCTCTTTTGTTTCCAATTACACCACTGTTAAGTTTTACACTTGAACATGTTACCTCAGTGTAGAAAATAATAATAATAAAAAAAGCAAACTGAATTTGACACCTCCATTGGTATGCGTGACTGCTAAAGGTGTGTGAAAATGTGTCTGCTGAAAGATGAGTCACTGTGAAGGAGACAGTCACAGTCGAAAAGAAAAAGAGCAAATATAGACGCCGTGTTTGTCCCAAACCGAGAGGGATTAGCTGCTGAACCATCTCCGCTGCAGCGTTGGCAGTGATGTTTTGGCACTATGTGATGAACACTCAGTGAGGAGAAAAATAAATTTGGATAATAAAGCGGTGAACGGTTAACTGTATTTAATTATTTGTTTCATGTTAGACAAATTAAAGTTGAAGTCAACTCTGTTTCTTATCTTGCCACATATTGGCGTATCTAGAAAAGCATTTGTCATGGGTGTAGTCTTGAATAAATGGAGTATTTGTGGCTATCAAGGCCTGTCACAAACTTTGAAAGCAACACATGCATAACGCATGTGTTGCTTTCAAAGTTTGTAGGAGAAACCTTGTGAGAAACCTCGTGAGATTCCTACTCCTTCAGGATCAGGCACATCACTTCTGCTGTTAAGTGTTTTTTTTTTTTTCTCCCATGCTTGTTCACTTCTCCATACATCTCGGAACAGAAAGATCATTGTAAAATCTAGACACTTGCCTTTTGGTCAAAACAATGCTAGTTGATTTTTTAGAAGGTACACCTGCTCTCAACTGAAGTCAATACAAGCACTCAGCATGCAGAGGTGAGTGACTCTCCAACAGTCCAAACAGAGGATTTGCATATTTTAGCATAAGATTAATTCTGTAGCAGCTGTGCATGTGTGCAATTTTAGAAAAAAAAAAAGTCTAACAGCTGGAAGACAATGGCACCTGACCACCCATGTCTTATGTTGTTTTTTTTATTTTTTGTTCTTTGGATGGGCGACACTGAATTGTATATTTCTGTAATAAGGGTATTCTAGACTAGCGCTAGCTAAACACAGACATGCTTAGCCCAGCTGCAAATTTTGCTGAAATTTCAGTTCAAGTAAGTACAACTTAATTCAATTCACTTCCGCTATGTATGTTATTAATCATTAAATGCTGACTCTTAAACTCCAAAATCTAAAAAGAGCATTTATGAAGCAAATTTCAAAAACTGCATTAATTATTTCTGGGCTATGTAGACAACCCTTCTTTACCATTATAGTTAACTGTTATACAAATTTCACTTGTATAACACTTTCAAGCTCACAACATTATCCAGAAGTTTGACTTCTTTATGAAGAAAAAGTTCACCTTTTCTTCAAGCACCCTCCGTATAAACTATGCAGCATTTCTGCTGAGAAAGATTGGCGCGGAAGTGACTGTAAGTTATAGAAATCAGTACATTTACGATGTCGCTGAGCCATTAATAACAATGTTAAGCTTTAATACCAGCTATGACGCATTAACGTTGAACCTTTCAACTTCAGTTCTAAATAGAGGGTCTATTTTGTCAGAGACAACACAGTTGAGGATGTAATTTATGCGACCAAATTAAAAATGAGTCATTTGGGAGCACGTTTTATTCATCCTGAAAGAGGTAATTTATGACAGCCAGGCCTGGAGTGTGATGGGAAAGCAATCCCACACCGCGGCGCTTTGTGTGGTCCAGCCGCATCAACTCGAGCACAGGGGGAGAGGAAGACAAATGCCATCCATGTTTCAGCGTCTCACACGGCAAATATTTGTCTCTTCTGGTGTTTGTTGAGTCTACAAATTGAATGCTGTGATTGTGTTTGTGAATCTGGCGCTCCTTGGACAGGAATGATTAACAAATCTCAGTTAGTGTGAGAGAGACAAGCAATCAAACATGGTCAAAGATATGAATTCGGTTTTGCCAGAAACCGCAATGCTGAAGATCAGTCAATGCGAGTAGAAACTTGATTTCCTTTGCTTATTACAGTTAATCTGAAAAAAGATCTTTTGTTTCTGATAAAGTACATTTTCTAAGTTGAAGAGTACTGATGAGCAGGACGTGTCTATCGTCCATTCAGCGTGTGTTTCGACAAGAGAACATCTGTGAATATTTCAGGAGGAATTAATGCTACAGTTATTAGCATTTAGTATCTGTAGGTTTACTTTGTAGAACATATCTAATATTTTAAAGAAAGTGAAAGTTGATAAGCCGACATACAGAGGTGCAAAACTACTCGACATGCTTCTTTATTGAGCTAAATCAAGAGACATTTTGTACAATTCAACTTCACTGAGAAAAAAAAATGTCTCTGTTCAATAAACCTCTGTTTTCAGATGTATATTTACAGAACTTAACACACTATCCAAAGAAATATTTATCTGCTGTAAAACATATTTTTCCACAAACACAAAAAAACCCTATCTGCAGCGAGTCTGATTTCCTATATAGTTTGACCAGACCATGTGGTGCTTTAGAGAGCAGAAGTAATTCACAGCTCCGCTCTGAACTGAAGGGATGTCTCCGGAGACTGGGCCTACTTCCCCGGCCCTCAGAGGCAGTATTAAACTTACTACAAACATAAATTGCCTCCACTGTGAACACCAGAGGCATTCTTTGAACACCTGCAGATATTTGAAATGGCTTGCAGAAAAAAAAAAAAAAAAAAAACACTGAAAGAAGCTCAGACAGATTAAAGACTGTCTGTTAGGTGTTGGTGGTGCGGCAAGATGCGCTGCATGTATAAAGCTCTGAACTTGTTATAGTCCTGTCTTGATTATAATTTTTTTTTTTATGTTAAAAAAATATAAACATACTCTTAATCCTTGGTATGAAATTGATTAGTTATATTCTGTATGTAAATCGGGAGGAAGAGGAAACTAAAATGTGTCAGAGATTGTAAAATGATCCAAGAATCTTGTTTCCAATCCATAATACAATCCGAAAATCTGTGACACAAAAGCAGTTTGAGCTGGAAAAACTATAAATTTTAACCAATTCTGAAATCACAACTGGGCAGGAAAAAAAATTTGATGCAAGAATTTGGATGCGGCTGAAGCATTAAGATGGTCCTAAGAGGTCATCACCCAATAAAACATTTATCTAAATTCGCTCTGCAGACCTGACTATTAATATTTATCCTTCTGTAAACACTCTGGCTACTACCATCAGCTTGGTCTCTCATATTTCAAAGAATTGATATTCAAATTGGCCAAACCTATAGTCTTTTTAGCGGAAGTTTGCCAACAGGTTCAAGAAACTTTCACAGCCATCTTTGGTAAACACCAAGACCCAGGCAATCGTTCAACTACAAGTTACTGAAAAGATTAAAATATTCCACGCCTTCGGTTTTCCCGCCTGTTGCTAACCCCGAGCTTGCACATCTTGGATTTAGAGCCTCGCCTCTCGCAACAACCGTTCCGTCTCTGCATCCCACTTAACCGCCACAATCATTCACATGACACACAGATTTAAGACGTTCACCCCATCGTGTCCTTCCTATTATTCTTATAGGAGTGATTCTCAATTCCAGTCCCGAGGGACCACTGCCTCTGCATAATTTCAACGTCTCTGCCTCCAGCACACCTGACTCAAATGGTAGCTTTAGCTCCAGCATCCCATCAGCAGCCTCTTAATCGCCCATTTATTCAGGTCAGGTGCGCGGCAGAAGGAAAACGTCTAATACATGCAGGGCAGTGGTCCCCGAGATACACCCCCAAAGACCATGCATCTGTAATGTAGGTAAATGTGTTTATAAAGTGATGACTCCACGGGGTTAGACACATTTAAACACTTTTCTGATTTATTGAGTAAAAAACTTTTCCAACTTTTTTCCCCCTCATCTTTATTTACCTCTCAATCATACACTATTCTGTTGTTCTGATCTGAATCATAAAATCTAACAAGAAATGTTGAAGTCTGAATTCATGACACAATGTGGAAAAGACCAAAGGGCTGAAATAAAAACGCTGTCCCGCCGTACTGTTTTGACGCTATTGCAACGAATGGTAAGTTTTTAAAATAAACTGAAAACTACTATTGGAATTTGAGGTCTTCTCAAATGTGTGGTTATCTGCAGGGAAACGCCATTCATACCCCATTCAGGAAAAAAAAAAAGAAAAGTGAAGACGGACTTGAATTAAAAACGCATTTGCTAGAAAGCAGTCCAGTTTTTCACAGTGAAATCACCTGATGTGAGGGTAATTTGAGGTTATGCTAACGACTGAAGACAAACATTTTGAACCAGAGCTGAGACATGCTAAGGGGAAAGACACTGAGAGATATTTGATCTCCCTTGCTCCTGTTCCTACACACTTCCCTGCTTTCTGTGATATGCAGAGGTGTGACAGGTATCAAAACAGACTACCTTGTCTGAACAAGATGGCACAGAAGACTCGTCTGATTTCAGTCTGTGAGTGGCTCTGAGATTTGCTGATCTTTCACTCGTGTCTGAATTTGTCTCCTGACGGGGCACATCTGTAATTTTCTCTTTTTTTAGGTGACGGACATGAAAAGATGGAAGTCGAGTTAATTTACATTTAGCGCAGAAATAGATGAGGTAATGAACAGCCAGCGGGTGACGATCTGATAGATGGAACATTTTATTAATGATGTTACTTACTTAGTCACTGGGAAATGGACCACTATGTCCTTTACGTTTTTATCTCTGAGAAATCACTCATAATCTTTTCGCCTGATTCAGCTCTGCAGACTTTTATCCATCTTCCTTCATAGAACTGAGAGTCTAAGCACAGCTTTTCGTCTATACTTTGGTTCGCAAGAGGATTGTTGAACTATTAGGGATTCCTCTGGAAGTTCTCTGGAAAACATCATCGGTTTTTTTAAACTCACTTGAGTGATTTTTAAGTCTTCAAGTTTCAAGTTCACATTTCAGCAACAAGGCAGTTCAAGGCGCTTCACATCGTAAAAACACAAAAATATAAAATGGTAGACCGCACAGTGAACAATTGAAGCATTAAAATTTGTCAAGTGCTATCGTTACACATCAAAACGTTGATTAATGTTTCTTTTATTGTTCCAAAAGCTACTCTAAGCAAGTGAGTTATTAGTCTAGATTTAAAGTCACTCAGTGTTTCAGCTGTTTTGCAGTTTTCCGGAAGCTTTAATCTTCACCAGCTTTCTAATTCTTGTTGGTTAAATAATGGAGGATGCTTCTCCTGTTCATTCCAGCTGCTTTTTTGCTCTTAATTGACAGGAAGCATGAAGGAGCCTGCATGGAACAATAAAAGGTATGCGATGTTCACAAAAACATTCTGGGCCAAACTGGCAGACATGATTGTCTCGGGTAGATTTGTATCTATTTAATAGTGGGCATTATGGTGACCTTTCAAATTTGCATATGTTACACTGTACTTCAATTATCATAGACAAGAATTTTATAGAAACACTAAATTGCAGCTGCTGCTGTTATGGGTACGGCTTGTAGACAGGACAATGATGAGCCTCGCAGTAACGATTACTGTTATGATGAGGATGATGGTGATGATGCAAATAGCGATAGCTTTGTTAAAGCATGATTCCGACCCCCGGTGTAGGAAATTGGAGGACTGTCGTACTTCTGATTTCAGTCTCTGTTTCAGCTAACATAAGTATTCGTAACATATTATGTAACATCGTATTCGTTCTAAAAGCAACATGGTTTGAGTTCACTCCTTTATCTGTATTATAAGCACTGATAAAATGATCTGCTGGAATAATAATAATGGAGAAAATCAAGATTTCATACCAAGAGGTTGTGATTGTCTCTCTGCTCAGAAAATAATGGACTGACAGAACTGATCAGAAATTATTAGGGATCCTCAAAGAATTATTAGGAATGATCATACTACACTGGAAAACCTCACAAACATAATACAACATCTAAAAATACTCTGGTGAATTGAAGTACTAGCATACCTGGCCTTTGAACAAGCCAAATATAATCTCTGGTGTCCGGACCAATCAAAATGTGTTATGCTAGCCAATCGGTGACAATCTCTTATGTGTCACCGATAGAAAAATGTAAATTGTCAACGGACAAACCATAGTCTGTGGTTTTGGGGAGTTTTCTTAATGGCAATTTATTTATAAGGTTAGAGAAGAAGCTGATTGGTTAACATTGACAATTTTATATTTTTTATTTAGCTGATATTGTAAAACATTGGCAGTATAGTTTTGTAAGAACACCGTAAATGTAGAGAAGTGAAGTCAGGAGGCAAACGTTTCTAAATACTCACTGCAAACTCATCAAACTGAGGTAAACGCTAGGAGTTGACTTCTTCCTCCTCCTTTAATCCGTACAGTATTTTTTGCTTTTAAACCCACATTTTTCCCCAGTTTCCTAGCAACCAGCACAGCTGAATGCAGAGTTTGTTTTGGAGAACATTGTTGAATAGCATCATTAAGACCTAAAACCAGAGTAGATGGGTCAAGAGGAAAGCTGTATTAGTTTCTAAAGCAACATCCCATCAGGCAGAGACCCAAAATGGAGAAAGCATGACTTCTGGATCTGGATCAGTGGTTCCATTCTCTGTTTTCACAAACCCTCAATCCATAGTGGTAGACGGCTCAACCTAGCAGAGTTCTGCTAGTGGATTCTTCCTAATAAAAGGGTGTTTTCCTTTCTGCTGTCACTACATTCATGCTCAATGCGACAAAATCAACAACTATGCAAGCAAATCAGTGACTCGATGCAATCTTCCAGGTTTCTTTTGATAGATCTTCTTAACCAGCTTGAAAAATAAACTGAACTGGACTGCATTGGTCGCTAGGTTCAACTTGGAAACCATACTTGACTAGGAATTGACTTTTGAGACGACGCGTTGCGTATCGGCACAATCATACAAAAGTTAAAGGAGTACTTTTCTCCACTTTTACTGCACTTGTCAAACAGCATTGTGAATACAACGTTGAATTTTGCAGAGACATGGCCGCCTGTTTCGCCGGTTCTCTTCACCTCTGTGGAGCAACTCCGCAGCACAGGGAGGCCACGTTTGACTGACAAGCGGTTGCTCTTTGTCCCTTCGCTGACCGACGCGCTTCTTCTCCGGAGTTTTACCAGATGGTTGTCTCTGCTGCAGATGGAGCCCAGTGTGCATACAGGTCAGAGGATGTCTTTGAATTTATAGCACTCAGTGTGCAGCAGCTTATATAATGATTAACACTGCGCCATTTAAAGTCGTGTCCACCGATTTAAAAGAGGTTCACTGCAGGTGTCGCCAACAACGCAGCACGAAGGTAACTGTAAAGGTTATCTGTTGCATAATAATTTAATTTCCCTAAAGTAGTTCATAGGAGCCTATAAATTAAGCAATGTTATGGGACTGGCTGGCTTGGCTAAAAGTAGGTCATAAATATCACCGCTCTATAGGTAGTATTTGCCTATAGGGCCATTCTCATTCCTTCCAATGACCTTGCAGAATATAATTATAAAACCCACTAAATGACGGTCTGATCCTTTGTTCCTGCTGTGAAAAGCAATACACAAATTCCTCTCTACCAAATCTGCCTCAAGCAGTAAGGGGGATGGCTATCAACATTTCTGTTAAGTAGGACTGAAATTCTTTGCAGTACTTTGTTTTGCTCTATGAGAAATCTGGGGAGTGTTTTCTGGAATAGGACAGAGTAAACGACGTAGGGAGGTTTGTTCGGCCGCTTAGGGAGAACCTTAACGGAAGCGCAGTTGCTGTTTGTTTCCCTTCAAACAGTGCGGGTTCGGCTTTGATGTATTTTGAAGTTAGCTGCGTGCTGGAAGGAAAAAAAAAAAAATATATATATATATATATATATTTATATATATTTACCTCACAATTCTGAAATAAGTCTATTTTTCAGCAAAAAATAAAAAAAAAGAAATAAAAACTGTGAGCCGGTAGGTCACCTTTTATTTCTTTATTTATTTTTTGCTATAGTCCGAAAGGCAATAACACAAGGAGCCGGAATGTGGTGTCATTAGCATTTTTAGAAGTTCCTGAATAGAACGGATACAAAAAGGGATTGATGGCGTCCAGCCTCAGCTGGCGACCAGATGCTGCTGGTGTCAATTGTTTTATAGAATTCAATTTAAAATATTTACAAAAAAAAAAAAACAAACAAGGCACAAGGTTTGAGGTTTTCTACATGCCAACATGGCGTTCACACCAAACATGTGGAGGAAGGGGCCTACAGTTGGTGATACCAAAATACAGTTATTTGAAGTACATGCAAGATATTATGTGTGATGGAAAACTAATACAGTACATCGTCCAAATTCAAATAAAGTAAAGGATTACCAGAGAAGATGAGGAGTTTTGAATCTGAAACGTATCTCAATTTAATTCACTTTATTTATGTATCGCCATTTTACAACACATGTAATCTCAAGCTTGATTATTAGAAATAAGCTTTGAACACCCCTAAAGTTAGAATTCTGGCATTTCCGCCGACCACAAAATTCAAAATGACAGCTTGCTAAGTGTTTAGTAATGTTGTAATTACTGAAAGCTGAATTACTGAATTTTATCTTCTGATGGATTTTCTCTTCTAGCTACACAGTCTGCTTGAAGTGGACCTATTGCTACACTGCACAAAATGCTAAGTAGCACATTGCATCTGTTTTACATGGCTAATGCTAAAGCACCGTGTCCAACAATGACTTTTACAAGTGGAAAATAGTTCAGTGGAGTAGGACATTATTATAAAATCAGAAGTTAAGTTAAATAATCAGTATAGAGCCAAAGTCAAAGAGACTGTGCAACTAATTAAATTGAGGCTTTGAAGTTGGTTAGCATGTTCTTTTCCTTTAAGAAACCAGTGGCTTCATAAAACAGCATGCTGTCAGGAGACACTAACCCAAGATAGGTGGGAGAAACAGGCTGAGGCATTGTGACAAGGTGTTTTGTTCTCACTACTTCTGCAAAGGTGGGAAAACCTGGCATGTTCTGTTCTGGTGTTAAATAAAGAAATGAACATGATAAAAGAGATTAAAGCTCTTTTCTGGTTTCCGTGTGAGATTTATTTTCAGTTTAAATAAGATTTTGTCATTTTATGACTAAAATAATCTGAATTTTACACATAAACCTGTTTTCAAGTATTAGATTTTTTTTTTTGTTTTTCTGGTCTGCCATTGTATATTTTCACATTGTGAGTCCATAAGAGCCGAGAACAAACACTTTGCAATCAGAGCTCATGTGATAAAAATGTCACAAAGACCCCATACATTTTCTTAAAATACAAAAGCACTCTTTCACAAGTCACGAGAGATCAGGTCTGATTACTGAACTCTCATTTGGGATAAGCTTATAAAAGACATTTGTATTCGCACTCTTTGTCTTTTCAAACCAAAACTATCACTGCACTCAACGAGGGGATTTGACCTTTTGTTGCCACAGATCCACGGGGTAAGATATGAGTGTAGCTAAATAAAACAATTGAAAACAATTTAAAATATTCCTGAGTCAGACGTACAAACTGAAATAATTAGAAAATCGATTGGTAATCAAATCTGGGTTTTGTATTTTCGGTTTGCATCATGGAGATCCGAGAGGTTTTGACTGAGACAACAACACTTTCAAACATTGTCAATGAAATCTTTCAAATCTAAAATGTCCACACAACCCGTTTGGTAGAAGCATGTTAATTCTATATGGAAAAAAGACGAGACGACAATACATGTTTTCAAATGTTTTTCAAATGTATTTCAACATTCACACTGAACGATTTAGCTGAAAAAATATCCAGGAAAAGACAAGAACTGATAATGAAGAACACTTCAGTTCTGGGATTCATCCTGCTTTGATAGGAATAGATCAGTTCCATCAGATAATTACTCAATTGGTATTATTTTAAGTGAATCACATTTGTAAATGATACATTTTTATCTGGTCAAATTCCAAAAAATTAGACTGGAGATTGATATTTTTTAGCCCAAACTCTAACATGCTGGACGGGAAGCTTGTGTAAGTAAACATTTTCACGTACCGGCATTTTTGAGGTTTAGACTTTTCCGTCACAACCCTATCCGTATGTTTACAACGTTTGTATTGCAGTGCGAAAAAGACCAATGAAACCATTGTCATCTTGTTAGTCCTTTTCACTGTCCTCTCAATGCCATTCAATTCTACAAGGCTGCTTTGAAATTTGCACAGGGAGTTATGTAATCAAAGCATTGGGCAGAGAGCAAATAACTGGAAAACAACACTCGGGTTTTCTCACTTGATTTCTATCCGAGAAGACACTCGCGAGGAGTGAAAATGTTTCTGTTTTTGGACGAGGTGACATGTCTGAGGATTGCGCTGAACTTTTGAGGTGCTTCTATCAGCTCTTTGGAACACGGTCACTAACAGACTGGCTCCCCTGTGGGGAGGACTTCTGCTCTGCAGTCTATGACTCATATTCTTCCTGAGAAATCGCTGGAGCAACTACCCAGAAAACTTTGGCTCCGTCAGAACGGGAGCTGGAACATTTTGGGACAAATTAATAAAGCTTACAATTTAACAACATACTTAGAAAAGGCACCAGAACGCTTGTCTCAGTGTTTCTGCCTCCTCCTCAAATGCATCTAAGAGGAGCGTCCAAAGATTCCTCTCACTGTATGCTGTGGCCTCATGAAACTTCACAGAAGATGACTAATGTTGCACTGGCAAATAGAGATTGGACAAAGTATTAATGTCAGGGATGCCAATAACTCCAGTAGATGATTTTAAAGTTTTTCCTGTGTGGCTAGGCTGGTAAAAACCAGGCCTGTGTCCTGCACCTATTAGCCTCAGAAGGTCTGGGCTCTCAGCTGTTGAAAAACAATCGCTTCCTGGAGGTGTGGACTGTGTTGAGGTTTTAAATTTTACCCAATCGCTAATGATTGCCTGAGATGTATGTAATGTGACAGTTCGACGCTATGAAGCTTACCAGAAATAGCCTGCGTTGTAAACAACCATAGACAGAAGTGCTGATCCGAATGAGGCAGTTGTTAATGTTAATGCAATATTTGGAACCGTGGCCAACAGTGCATGAACGCCTTTGTTTCTCCACTGCCATTGCTAAAGGTACAGGCAAACAACATTCCTAAAAGAACATAGAAAATCTCTGTCAGCGTTCATAACTTCTCCTTCTGTTCACTGATTGGCCCGGTAGACACAAAATATGTAGATATTTGAAAGGCTTCTTCAGAAAACATGCATTACTTTTTAAGCTTTTTGACCCCTTTTACCGGAGAGGCCAATGCAGGAAGTGTTGTCACCTATTTGGCATTGCCACCAAGTTTAAACTTAGTGACTTTAAGTGAGGTGTCTCTTGACAAGTGTGTGTTTACACAGGGTTACCATTGTTCATGTATTAAATACTTAGTACTGCAGAGGAGCAGCACTGTGGTCCAATGAAGAAAGAGGGAGAGGAGAGCCACCGAGCAGAGCCTGGCACGTCCAGGCTCTGGGACAGATGGCTGAGGCGGCCCATATGCGTCGGAGATTGTGTCCAAGCACTTTACTGGCATTGTCTACGTGAACAGATACATGTGTGCATGTTAAAACGGACATGGTTTTACGCACCGTAGGATCGTTCAGGTGAACCGAATCATTTTTTTCTCTCATTTCCGCTCACTTTGTCTATTATAACTAAACGGAGTCATTTCAGACTGTTCGGTGACCCGGGCAGTCCCAACACCATGGGTCGAGCTGACCCTCAGCGGGAGCTGCTTGGCTTCAGCGCCAGGGCCAAGAATAATACATTACTAACGTCAATTGGTGAGATGCAGTTCATTATCGCACATGGTCCATCAAGCTGGCCCAGCAGCACGCACAGACAAAATGCATGAATGCGAGCACGAGCCAGAAGGAAAAGGAGCGCTTGCCTGCAACGGCTGTGTATAGAGAGAAAGTGACGCACAACAGCAGAATTAGATTTGCTCTCGATACGAAGAGCTGATTTTCAGAAATGGAAAAAAATAATAATAACAATAATAACGTTTTAAAAACATTATCATCTCAGAGCGTCGAGACAAGACAACACAAAATCTGCTTGCGTCACCTCCGTGCATCGCTTTGACTGGCAACGACCATGAATGTAATCTATGTTAGCATTCCTTTGGTGTGCGCATCCACGTAGTTTTGCTGCCTCGCTTGCCAAATCTAATCCCGGGAGCGGCGCCCCGGCCGCGGCGCTAGAAAAGCGGGAATGTGAACTTTGTGGGGAAATTAGGTTTGGTACATAAAAAAAATGAGCACGGACAACCAGGGGCTCCCAGATGCTCATGATCATGTCTGATGCCGTCATTTAGGATAAACAGAAGCTCACGGACAAACGAGCGCAATCCCCTTCCTGAAAGGAGCTTTGGAACGACTGCATAATGAAATGTATAATTTATTTATTCTGAGATGCTGGAGGGCCTCTTTGAAATAAACATGAGAGAGGGAGTGAGTAAAACAGAATAAGATCGGGCCAGACGGATTGAGAGGGAAGAAGAGAGGAGAGGAGTGAAAGCAAACTGGAGACAAAATAAACACTAGTAGGAAAAAAAAGTACCGACTTGACCTACGTGCTGGCAACATCCTGATTGGAGAAGACATTTCCTCAGATTAAACATCTTTTTTCTTTCAATATATAAACTTCATCAGAATGTTGGTTAACACAACACCAAGGTGGACAGACGTTAGCAGTGACCTTATTTGTTTCAACCCATCAATGTTAAGAGAGTTTGACAGCAGAAAATGTTATTTGCAAGTGGAAACCTTTCAAAGCTGCCGACAACCTTTAGAGGAAGACGTGTCCCGACAAATGAACCATAAGGTCAGCACAGATAAGTCAGAAATTACAAGAAAATCAATCACGTTTTTTTTTCTTGGGGGGGGGGGTTGAGTAAATATTCAAGTCCATTGTAGTAAACTTCAAAAGCGACTGAAGAAGGATAGCATGTTTTGTAAGGTTAGATTCTCTCTACACGAAATATGGCGGCGCAACATTGTAGCTGCGTCCGAATGAACGACAAGACTTCTGGACCGATGTCTTTTGGACAGATGAAACCAAAGTGGAGATGCAGGGCCAGAATTAACATTTTTAAGTTTGAGGGACGACAGAGTGTATCCATTCAAGCACCAAATATCAACTTTCAGGTATCAACCATGAACACATAGCAAAGCATGTAAGAGACCAATGGTGCATTGATTCCACCATTGAAGAGGCACCAAAAAAAATCACTTTTTAATGCTTAAAAAGTGAATTTTAACCATTAAAACAGCATGAGGATCCTAAACACAGCAGTAATTCTCAAATGAAAATGGCTAAATGAGGGAAAAAAATGCAACAATTAAGTCAAAGTCCGGACTTTATAATGGTGCTTCAATAAATGTTTCGCAAACTTCAATGAACTTAAATATTCTTAGGTTGATTGGACTGAAAAAAATGTCCACAGAGAACTCAGGGAATCATAAATTGCCCCATTAAAAAAAAAAAAAAAAGATTATTTCAAGTCATTGATGCTATCGATGTACTTTGAAAGAACACTTAAGTGTGCTTTGTTTTTCCAAAGTAACTTTTTTTTTTTCCATTTTGGCTCCATTTGTGCTGTTTAAAAAAAAAAATCTTCTCAGCAAGACTCCATGTAAAACTGCTGAAAGCTCTGCTTCAATTACTTTTCGAAAACAAGAACTATTACATGAAGTATTTTGCCAAGGTATAAAACCCACTAGTAATAGCCAATTTTCAAAGATCACAAAAAAAAAAATTCTAATGCACTCCTTTCTGCCAGTATTTAGAATAAGCTGAAATGCTGTTGCACCAACAAGTGAATATTTAAATGGTATATTTGAGCAAATAGAGCGTGCATCTCGGATCAAAAGAGTGGTACGACCAGAAAATGTGGGAGGCAGATTGGCTCCGTCAGTGACTCTGTCTCTCTCTCTCTGTTCTCTTTTCCCTGGATAAAAGTGAACGTTAACATTGCAGTGTGGAGATTGCCCATTCAACAGATGAAAGCTGAGCATAAGTAACAACCTGTCACCTTAACCTTTGATGTTCAGAGAGCAAACACTGAGCAAAAGAAACAAGGAGACTCAGGAAGCCAAGAGCTTCTTCTTTTTCCCCCCTTTTTTATCTAACCTATATATTTATAGAGTCTTGGTAAATATAACAGGAAGATGTTCCACCGCCTCAGATGAAAGGTATTAGTGTGTAATGAATAAACACTGCGTAATTAGGTCTCATCTGAAAAAAAAGTTGGCAAACACATAAATGAGTGTTGTTATGATTTTATAGCCACGCACTCTCTTTAAAAATGTTAGCATTTAAGTTTTCAAGCCTTTACATTTATACATGAAAAACCTTAGGGTGGAGGTACAGGCGTAGCAGATGTAATGCGATCCAATGTTCATCATTTGTTAATTCTGGATAATGAAAGCAAGTTACATGTGTGTACCTTTGAAAGCAATAAACTGAAATATTACGTTGAGGTGGGAAACTTATCATTTAAAGGGGGCCCTGATGCACATGGTAGGGTATGAATGGGAACTGCCTTGACTCTTCAAAATAAAAGTCCAGAGAGGAATCAGTCACTTTTAACAGCATGCCTTTTGTCCAAAGAGGCTGCACCGCCTCAAACGTTATCTTGAGTCCTTGTTGGAAAAAGAAAAAAAAAAAAAAGCAACTCCCAAAACATTTGTCCTCATATCACTTCAGTCATTCCATTTAGTTCTGGTCTCATAAAACATTTTTATTCATTGGCTGTTTTTTTTTTTAATAATACCTCAATGTATTTTAAAGGTACATTGGGTAAAACTTTATTTGAAGGGGTGTAAATAAGACTGACATGATACTGTCATAAACATGACATACCTGTTATGAACATGAAAGTGTCTTCATGAATATTTATGACTGTTGTCATGAAGTGTCATTCGGTAAATAATAACATTTTTTATGCAAAGTCGACACTTTTAATGGACTTTTAAATGCACATTTTAATAGAACTTTGCATTGAAAGGGTCATTGTTGAACAAATAATGCAAAGTTGACACTTTTAATGAACTTTTAATGCAATTTGTTAGTGCGACTTTGCATTAAAAGTGTCTGTGTGACTTCTCGGTCAGCAACATCTCTCCATCAGTCTGCGTTCAAATTCTCCGTGGTAACCGTATGGCGGTTACTATAGATTAGAGGCGGCAGAATTAAGAGGAAATATGCTCTTGTCTGGGAGACGAACAATAACAGGAGGAAAATGTGTGTAGCTTTCATTTATAAGCCAACAGCTCAGTTATCCAGTCTGTGTAACCTCACACACCTGTCAGCTGGCTGCCTCCTCCAGTCGACTATGTGCAGCTTCCAATCCATAACAAGCAGCTTGTTGCTATATGGTCAACAATTTTTTTTTTTTTATATATCCCAATCTCCTTCGAAAACCGAATATCAGAGAGGATGCAGTAAAAAAAAAAAAAAAGGAAAAAAAAAATTCTCTTTAAACTTTTCTGTGCTGCTGTTCTCTAACTGTACTTTAATTTACGTGTTTCCTGTGGAGTTTAACCAAAAGCAGTAACACACGTGAGCATCCGCTTCTGTTGACTGCATGCACCCACGACTGATCCCGTTTGTGTGACGGTTCAGTATGAAAAGCTGCACAGTAAAACCTCTGCCTGTAGACCATGATTATGTAACTGATAACTGAACATTTTCCCAACCAATGTTTTTCTGTTGGACTGCAGCTAGAAATCAATCCCTTTGTCTTTTCACTCAGTGCTTATTATTTCAACTGCTGTAAACACATATTAAACACTGTTTTTTTTTTTTTGTCGTTTTCAGATCTTTTCAAAGAGTTATTTTGTTTTCGTTTAGTTTTTTTATTCATGTCTATATATAATGACCCCTTGTTTTGTGTGATTTTTCTTTCTTATTTTTATTTTGTTCCTGGGTGCAATCAATTTTAAATACATCCGAAAGACCGTGCGGCGGAGAAAATAACACACTCACAGAAGAGCCGTGTGTGAGAGCCCGAAAATGCATTCCACTTAGTTGTGCCTCTAGGTAATTTGCTGTGTTTACACAGTGTGGAATTGTTTAGTTTGTTTTTGGGTTTTCTTTCTTTTTTAATTTTTTTTATTTCCTCTCAACTGCCCTGGGGATATTCCCAGTTCACAGAATTGGTTTTGTGGAGCCTCTCTTAAAGTGCTAGTTTTCTGAGTCATCAACTCTGAGAAAATTAAAAATCATAAGGCTTCTGTTGCATCTGCTTTGTCGGTAAATGGGTTTGGGAAATGCATATTTTGTGTTTATGACTCAATGGTTTCTGGTTTCAAATCCAAAAAGGCGTTTCAAAGGTCGCCCCAATGGCAAACCAACAAAAGACAAATTATATTTTAGAAACAAATATGGAGTTTAAAAAGGTTAAAATATTGCAATTAATTAAATTTGTACTTCTATAGATCTGCTATTTAAAAAAAAAAAAAAAAAAAATATATATATATATATAGATATATATATATATATCTATATAT